>KL647297.1:1138086-1155388 GCA_000727475.1 Sarcocystis neurona
ATATATATATATATATATGTAGACAAACATCTACCTGTATCTGTATCTATCTATCTATATATATATGTATTTATATAGATATGTATATACGTACATATTCTCACCCACGCATGTAATATACATATCTATATATATATATATATATGTATATAGCCGCCTGTATCTACGTGTACACATGTATACACAGGTACGTCTACACACGTGTTCTCACCCCCGCGGCTATATTTGTACGTCTGGATCGATCTGTACATATACATAGATCTATATGTATATATAGGTACACACAGGTATGTATATGGATAAATACATCTCAGGAGAAAGCAAGGCCGTCGTCGGCAACAAACACCTGCGCACTGCCAAGCAAACATTCTCCTGGACTGCGTGAACAGAGACGCCTCCCCGTTACTACCGGCCGACAAAGTTTATTCGCCAGGAGTTGAAGAGAAACACTTTTTATTCCTACGGACGTCAGTCTTCCGCTGCCACCCACGGCTTCACAACACCACGGTCCCGCCATCAGTCTCCCCGCATCAAGTCTGCGGGGGTGCGCATCTACATGCATACATATGCATATGCATAAATGTATATATATATATTTATTCTATGTGTCTATATATGCGGACACAGGGCGTCGCACAGAGGTCCGTGTTTCCTTGCTCGAGAAGAAAGACAGGAGGGCAATGCAGCGTGTACGTATGTGCCGTTCTTCAGCACGCAGCAGCAGCCGCAGACGACGGAGACGGGGAGACGCGGAGACACACACAGAGACGGAGACGACAGAAGGGAGGGGGCGGACAGCCACATTGAGAGGGTGGGAGGCATCACTTCATCTTGCGCACAGCAGAGTAGGGGGAGTTTAGGAACGCGTCGTGTCCGCAGGTAATACCAGCAAGAGAAAAGGCCGCGTTCCCCAGCTTGTTTTGGGAGGGAGACTAAGTGTGCCGTGGGCGTATACGAAGATCGAGAAGTGTAGCGCGCGTTTTGAATTTGGTTGAGCGAGACAAGAAGAAGAGACGGAAGTCCCGTCTGAGTTGTACGAATCGAAGAAATCCCGTCTGAATAAAAAGCAGCTGCAAACACTGCGCCGCCTCCCCACGGTCTACCCCCCCAGACGCGTGCCCACACCCTCGTACAAACGTGCGCAGGAGTGCCATAATATGTGTGGACAAGGAGGAAGAGGAGAATGCGGCGAAGAAAAGGGCAGGCAAAAATTGATAGACGGAAGTCATCAAGAACCTTCCAGATCAACGCATCTTGGTGAGGGAGAGCCACGGGGGAGACGAGACACCACCTCAAAACGTCGTCTCTTCTACGACCCCCTGTTCCAAGACACGCACACACATGCACCTGCGTCTCCTCAATAACACGCGGACCCAAATTACGTAGAGGCAGATAAACACAGCTATATTGCACTCCATCGTATATACGTATGTAACATATTCGAGACACAGAAGTGGCCAATTTATACATATATATATACATATAGATAGACGTATATATGTGCGTATATATATATATATAGAGAGAGAGAGAGACAGACAGAGATACCGTAAAATTCTGTAAGCTTGACTGGGTACGGATCCTTGTACTAGCATGTGTACATTTATGTATATATATATATATGATATACACACATGTATATGTGCGTAAACATATATATATACATATATATATATCTATATATATGTATATATGAGTGAGGCACATCCATACACTTTTGCGAGTTTGGCTGCGCGTGAATCGACGTGTTACTGCGGGTACGTGCACAAAGCTTCGTGGGGGCTACATGCGTTGTCTTTCTTCTCCTAAATATATATATATAAATAAATAACATATATATAATATATATATATAACATATATATATATAATATATGCGAGTTGAACTTTGTGTGATTGCACGTGTTAATGGAGATATATGCAAGGTGATTTGTAGAGGGTACTGGCATTGCCTTGTGTCTCCCATGGACGTGAACCCCCCCCTACAGAGAGAGGGAGAAAAGTGGGTGAGGATACCGCTCTGTTAGTGTGCAGAAGAGAACATGCGATATTTTTTTTTTCTGCAGGATGTCGGTTGCGGTGTACGTACACCTCTGTACACACTCCCTCTGTCTCCCACATCTTCGTTTTGTGCGGCTTTTGCGAATCACGTTTTCTCTGCATAGAGGTCGCCGAGAGCGGTGGCCCCTGGCTCGCCTCTCAAATCATACTTTTTTGTTTCTTTCTTGCGAGCACCTCGTGGGGTGTACGTACACCAGGAAATAGAAATGCGGTTTCTGTGCGTGCGCAGCAGAAAAAGAGACTCACTTTAAGAAGTTGTAACGCATACAGAAGAAAGAGAGGATGCTTCTCTGAGAGGCTGAGGAGAACTTTGGTCATATAAATCAAGACGTCGGGCTGAAAAAGCTGCTGCTGCTGCTCCACCGCGATGCCTCCTCCTCCTCCGCCTGCCCCTACGCCTCGCGCGGCTGCTGCTGCTGCATGCTCCAAGCCCCCGCTTCCCGCGCCGCGTCGCCACGTCTCCTATGCAGCAGCAGCAGCAGCCATAAGAACAGCCGCATGTATTCCTGTGAACTGCTTCTTCACTACTGTCCACTCGTTGTAAACGCAAACGTCTGCCTATGCGTCCACACAAATCTACGCGTATGTGTACAGACTGAGAAAGACGAAGAAAAAGACACAGAGAGACAGACACAGAAACACACACACATGAGCGCAACGGTAACACGTACATACAGGAAGATGCCTTCATTCATAGAGAGGAACTCGGTAGCGTAGACGCACATTTACGAGGACGTGGGCGTGATAGAGACACGAGTCTAACAGATATGTAATGTACACACGTATGTAGAAGGATATATAGAGAAACCCGGTACCATACAAATAGAGCTACGGGCACGCGTACGTGTGTCTATATCTTCACGCAGAAATACACACGCACGAACGGCGACGTACTCTTTGTCCACGTCGATGAGCTACACACACACGTTGACATATACATATATATATATATGTATATACAGACACAAGTACGTATATATACAGACACCTACAGCTATACAAATGCGTATAAATTTGCACCCGAGAGAAAGTCACCCGGATTTAAATCAATAGATCCGCAGACGTATAGGGTGAGGAGATGCAAATGTATATAAAAAATTTTCATCTGTTGAAAACAGGACGACCACAGCGGAGCCTCTTCAAGACAGAGCGACATGTGCGTGGACACATCAATCGGCGTCGCGTCGTACACATGCATGCGCATGCGTTGACGAGCAGCAGAGGGCGACATGTAGAGGCGCACGAAGAGCAGAGACAGGAAGAGAAAGAGAGAACTATATGAAGACAGAAAGGGGAGAAAAATATTGACAGAGAGAGGGGCAAATGTGGGAGATTTTTAGCTGCGGAAGGAAAGTGACAGAGCGCAGAAGAAAGACAAACCCACGCACACACACAGAGAGGAGGACAGAAAGGAAAGGAAGAAGAGGCCAGTGAGACAGAGAGAGAAGAGATATAGAGAGAGGAGACACATATATACGCAGTACACAAGTATAGCAGGTATATATATATATATCTCTGCAAGCAGCAGGTGCTGCTACTTTGAGGGCCTTCTTGACACTTTGCTGTTAGGTAGATATGTCCGATTTCACATCTGGTTGCAAAATCCAACTTTCTTGGCCTTTCTCCGTTCGCATAGATATGCGCGTCAAGCGTACCATAGAGATGCCACAGCGCATATATACTTATACGTGTATATATATGTATATGCATACACAGATAGATAGATAGGGCAACAAGGGTGCATACCCCATGGACACATCTACACACGTGTGTACTTCCTGTCTACTGCGTATGTTGTGAGTCATCAAACGGCACACAGAAGCAAAGGGGAGAGGGGAGGAAGAGATCCACACACAGACAGACAGAGACAGACTTCCGTCAGCAGAGGTCTGCCGCGCAGCTACACAACGCGCGTGATGAAAACGGGGAGAAAAAAACACGCAGGGCCGTCCTCGTTTCTTCGCCCTGCTCGCAGAGAAAGAAAGAGATACACAGAGACGCAGCAACACGGCAGAAGAGACGCTCTTCACCCGGTGCGGCTGCTGCCGGTGTTACTGCTTTTGTTCGTTGCTGGTGTTGCTCCTTGCTGCTGCTGCTGCTGTTCCTGCTCCTGCTGCTGCTGCTTATTCTTGCTGCTGCTGCGGTTCGTTGTTGTGGCTGCCGCCGTTCGGTGCTGCTGCTGCTGCCTGTTGCTGCTGCTGCTACTGTAGACGTACCGGATGCAGCGCGAGCTCTACGAAGTACCTTATGCTTGATACAAACAGCCAGTCTATGCTCTGCAGGGGCACAACTCTCGTCTGCTGCTGCTGCTCTTGCTGTTGCTGCTGCTGTTGCTGCTGCTGGGGTAGCTGTGTGGCAGCTCTCCGCAGTGCAGAAGAAGCAGCAGGAGCAACGTCCCTGCCTTCCACAGCAGCAGCTCCCGCAGCGGACTGTGACGCAGCAGCGCTCTGCTGCCGCCCCTCGCGACGTTCCTCTGTCCTGCTGCTGTTGCTGCCGCTGCGGACCGCGCTGGCGCCACCGCATCTGCTGGGGTTGCCGGCGTCGACCGCCGCATGGACGAGGCGGGCATAGTAGTTGCCGCGGCAGTGCGGCTCGTGTGCTGCAGCAGCACCGGCAGGCGCAACAGCAGCAGGCGCAGCAGGAGGGGGAAGAGGAGAAAGGGGAGGAGGAGAAAGCAGCAGCAGTAGCGCGTGAGCCTGCTGAACAAGACGCCGTAGCACGTTGTGCTGCAGCAGCCGGTACGTTCCGGCCACCGCTGTAAGAGGCAGCATGCTTATAGCCACCTGTAGCAGCAGGAACAGCAGCAGCAGCTTGGCGGCACAACACTGTTGTCGCTTCCACTGCAGTCTTGTCTGTAATTTACTGAAAGGCCCCTCATATATTTCGTGACCTCGTCCGCACAGACAAGAACGAAAGGAATGTATTGAATAGGATGAGTTGTCGCAAGGCTTTCTTTCAGAAGGAGAAAAAGCGTATAAACTCGCATGCACAAATGTGGTCCAACCGTCTTCTTCACAAAACACATACCTACCATTCCGCCTGCAGATAGACACAGACTTACAAATACATGCATGCAGATATATGTATATATCCACACATATATAGAGAGACGGATCCTGGCATCAATATATTGCCACGTCAACCTTCACATTTTGAGTGGTACACGCAAACCTCTCTCTCTCTCTCTATATATATATATATACATACGTGTGCGTACACAGGCAGTCTGAAGCGCGCACTCTGACGCGCATAGGTATAGACGTATATATATAAATGGAGTGGCAGCAAAAGGAGTCTGGGCTGCCGGTCGAGCTCCTTTTACACAGAGAGAGGAAGTGTAGAAAGGAGACAAAGATGCCTGAGGAAACGTCCCGCAGAATATCTGCTGCGTCAACTCAGCGCTCCCGCACACATGTTCTGCCTTTTTACTTTGCAATACGAGTACCAGTAGAAGTGTGTAAATATACAGAAATATATCCGCCTACAAGCATATATATACACATATACACCTACGTATCTCTTCACCTGCATGCGAATCTATATACGTCATTCATATACATATAAATATGTATATACACATGCTCTTCTATTACCGTAGAAGAATACAAATATATACGGGTATACATTCATAATATACATCTATGTGTACATTTAGATACACGTGCAGATATATATTTCTCTTCCTATCTTCCTATACATAGCAAGATAGATACATAACTATTTATATACATATACACATAAGAGCATGCAGTTTAATTACCGTAAAAGAATACAAACATATAATACGTGTATATACACAGGTATATATATATGATATATAGTGAGAGGAGAGCCATACTTACGCATGTCTATATACGGCTACATATGGATTTCAACAGGCACACGCGAACATACCTACATAAACCGAACGATGTAGGGGCATATATATACATACATGATGTACGTGTATACATACATATATATATATGCATACACTTGTAAAATTACATCATATATATATATACATCAAATACCCCTATATATATAGATATTTACACATATAGAATACCACCATATATATATATCTCTCTATACATGGCTACCAAAGTGTCCAGGTGCACACAAACATAAGATATATATATATACGTATATCGATCAAAGAAGATAAACATTGTGGAAGCGCGACCACGAGTTTTTGGACGTCGAGAAGCGGGTTTCTTTGATGCCAGCGCGAGTCCAGCGATATGTCTCAGCGTGGGAAAAAAAGAGAGGGCAACAAAGGATATCAACAGCACGCCACCGGGTGAAGAAGCCCAAAGTGAGAGACTAACTCGTTTTCAATAGTGACAGAAAGATAAATTTTCTATGGATACATCTGTGTATTATCTGTAGAAATACCTTTAAATGGACCCCACAGAAAAGAAGAGAGAGAAAACTTTTCCTGCTTGATCTACAGAAAGAAGACAGAGCGGAGGTCGGCGAAAAGGCTCACCAGTCGGGCGAGGACCGGCTCCGGTCGCCCGGCGACGAGAAGCCGGCAGCAAATTTCTTCGCTGCCCACCTGCTGCACCGCCGTCTTCAACTTCAGACGAAACGCAGCAGGCCCTCCTGCGCCTGCACCGGGTGCTGCAGCTGCTCCTGGTTTTGTTGCGGCAGCAGCAGGATGAAGCACCGCTACATTACCACCAGCAGCAGCAGCAGTAGCAGCCAGTCCCTGGCCGCTCCCCTCCTCCCCTCCGCCACAGCTCTTCGCCTGTTGCAGCGCAGACCCCCGCAGTCCTCCTGCTGTTGCTGTTTCTGCTGCTCCTGCTGGTGCTCCTCCTCTTCCTGCTCTTCTCGTATGCGTCTCTTCCCGCGCCACGTGCCCATCGCTTGCCGTGCTGCTGCTGCCACTATTTCTTCTCCTCCATTCGGGAAGAGTGTTCCTGCTGCTGCTGCTTCGCCTGCTGCCTGGGGTGCTGCCGCCTACAGGACTCGTCATATCGCCGCTGCTGCTGCTCTCGCTGCCGATGCCTGCCCCTCGTCGAAGACTCTGCTGAAGCCGCACCGTCAATATTCTGCTGCTGGCGCTCGACGACTCGCCGTCCGCTTGCTGCTCCACCACCTCGCTGCCTGCTACCTCAGACGTGGACGCTGGCCCCTCCGCGTCTCTTGTAGGATGACCGGAAGCAGCAATAACGGGAGCAGACGAGCTGCAGGCACCAGCACCACCAGCAGCAGCAGTAGCACCAGCAGCAGCTGGATGCTCGAGACCCGCGGCAAGAGGAAAATCCGCAAACCTTCTGCTTTTTTTTGCTGTTCCTGCTGCTGAAGTTTCTAGAAGTCTTTTGCTGCTCTGCCCCACACGACTTTCCGCTACTGCGCCCGGTTTTGCTGTTGTCGCCGAAATGGTTGCCGCTACAAGCTGCGCGCGCGATGTTGTTGCTGCTCCTCCTCCTGCCGCTCCTGCTGTTTTTCCCACTGCTGTTGCTGCCGGGGGACTGCCAGTCATCCCGGCCTTTTCTGCTGCTGGGGTCGTGCCTGCTGCTGTTAGTGCTGCTCCGCCTGCTCCCAGTTCTGCTGCTGCTGCTGCCTGGTCGCCAAAGACGTCTGCGACTGCTGCTGACGGCGAGGGAGGCGTCGCTGCGACAGCACCGGGACCTCCTCCTGCCCCTCCTGCTGCTGCTCCTGCTACTGCTCCTCCCTGTTGTAGCGCAGCAACAACAGCAGCAAGACAGTTCGTCGGTAGAAGAGGAAAGGCCGGCTGCTCTCCTGCTGTGTTGCTGCTGCTGCTGCTCATGTCTTCTACCGCGCCAAGGGGGGGGGCGGCCACCGCTGCTGCTGCGCGGGCCAGGGCACGCAGGCGTTCTCGCAGACGCAGGGCGGGTTGCTGCTGCTGTGCAGGCACCTGCTGCTGCTTCCTCCATCCATGCTGCTGCTGCTGCTGTTGCTTCCATCCGTGTTGCTGCTGCTGTTGTTGCATCTGCCAGCTCTGCTGCTGCTGCTGCTTCAAAGCGGGATGTGCGTCACTTGTGGACAGCGGCGGCAGCCCCCCACCGCGCAGCAGCGACGCCTCAAGCTCTACAGCAGCAGCAGCAGGTGCTGCATGCTTGCCGAAAGAGGAGGACTGCTGCGGCTGGAATGTTGGGCGCGTCTCTCCTGCAGCAAGGTGGTGGTAGTAAGCCGCCGTGCCGGCTTCGAAAGGATCTGCTGCTGCTGCAGCTGCTGCTGAACCCAAAGGCGCCTCAGCAGCAGCAAGAGCAGCAGCAGCACGGGGATCCCGCGTAAAATCGAAGAATGCTTGCATTTTTTGCAAGCAGTGGGAGTATACATCGTTGTGGAAGCGTGGCAGGTAGGCAGACAGAAAAGAGCTGCTGCTAGACAGGTCGTTCAACGAGCAAAAATACAGACTGCTGCTGCCGGCCTCCTGCACCTCCCCTCCGGCTCCTGCAGTAGCCCCACTGCTGCCACCACCGCCACCTGCTGCGATGGGCTTGAACCCGGGACGCGCACTTCCGGTTTTCTCTGTTGCTGCTGACGCGCTGCCTCCTCGCTGCTCTCCTCTGCCTACTTCTGCTGCTTCTCCTGCTCCTGCTGCTTCCCCCCCGCAGCACCCAGCACCTGCAGACATTTCCCCTGCTGCCGAGCCGCGACGTCCTGCTGCAGCAGATCCTCCTCCTGCGTTTCCGCCAGCTGCGACGTTGTGGGACTGCAGCAGCCCCCCGGCACCAGCAGGACACGCAGCAGCAGCCGCAGGAGCCCTGCCCCCTGCATATACGACTGCTGCTTGAGTTCCAGCCGCGTATGCGACAGCTTTAAAGAGAGGAATGTCCAGCGCAGCGCCACCCCGTCGCCGCTTCTGCTGCTGCGTCGCATCTTCAACAAATGTTGCTGCAAAAGGTCCGCCGCCGACTGCGACAGCTGGCAGTGCTGCTGCTTCTGGGAACGCCGCTCCTGCCGCGGGTGCAGCAGCTGCTGGGGACCGGGGCGCGGGAGTAGCTTCTGCTGCTGTCCTTACTGCAGCTGCTTTGAAAAGTGGCGCTGCTGTAGACGTCCGTTCTGTCTTCGTTGCCGCTGCTGCTGCTGCTGCTTCCTGTGTCCGTCCTCCTCGATGCGCTGTTGCTGGCGCTGGTACTGGCGCAACTCCTGCTGCTGTTGCTGAACCAGCTGCTGCTGCTGCGGCTGCTGCTGCTGCGGCTGCTGCTGCCGCTGCTACTGCTAAGCGAGGGGGTGCTACCGGAGGAAATCCCACAGGTGCTCTCGGTGGCGCAGCAGCAGCAGCAAACACAGGTGGTGCGCGAGAAGAGAAAGAGGACGCAGCAGACGCAGCAGCAGCATCGCGCCCGGCTTCCGCACTGGCAGCGCGAGCGGCAGCAGAATCAGCAGAAGAAACAGCAGCAAGAGAAGCACCGGGCGCAGGAACCACACTCAAAGGAGGGGCTGCAGCCGGCGGAGGATGAAGGGTGGCGGCAGCTCCGACAAAAACAGCAGAAGGGGAAGCAGCAGCAGGCGGGAACACCTGCAAATCAGCAGTTGCACCAGCAACATCCGCTGCAGCAGAAAATATCTTCGGATCAGCTTTGCCCAGAAAAGAAGACAGGCCCTCAGCACCTCTTGCTGGTGCTGCGCCTCCTGTGGCTGCTGCGTCTGCTGTTGTTGCTGGTGACGGCGCTGCCCCTGCTGCTGTGGAGGCTGCTGCTGCTGCTGGTGTTGCCGGGAGTCCTGCTGCTGTTGCTGAGGGTACTGCTGCTGCTGTTGCTGCCACGCGTGATGCTTCGGGTATTTGCGAGGCGTGGGGGGGAAAGGGAGCAGCTGCTGCATGCGTCACCGAGGAGGCTGCAGCAGCAGACGCAGCTGCAGCAGAAGACACGTGCTCCTGCTGCTGTTTGTTCGTGTGGCTGGCAAATGCCCGTACGTCTTGGCTGCTATATTTTCTCTCCATTTCTTCGGGGAGACTGGAAGGTGCGGCCCAGGCTGCCGGTGTTTCAGCTGCTGCTGGTCCTCCTGCTGCTGCTGGCGTGGCCATAGTCACCGCGTTGAGCAACGTTGCTGCTGCTCTCCTTCTTGTCTCGGAGATAGAAGTCGGCAGCGAGAGTCCTGCAGCAGTAGCAGCACCGCAGGACTCTCCCAGGGACGTCTTGCTTCCTGAGGCTGCTGCCTTGTCGCCGTCTCCCTCTCCTTCTCTTCCTCCTGCTGCTGCTGGTCCTCCTGCGGCTCTTCCGCTTCCTGCTGCTGCTGCTCCTCCTTCTCCTCGTCCTCGGCATCCTGCTGCCTCCTGTTCTGCTGCTGTTGCCGCCGCGTAACGTGGCGTTGCTGCCCTTGCTACTTTATGCGTCGCTGCTGCTGCTGCTGGTGGACGTGACTCGAGAAGAAATTTCGTCAGACCGACGTGCGGCGCCGACAAACCTGCAGCAGCACAGCACCGCCACCCTTGCAGCAGTCGCCGGTGCGCGGTCAAGTATTTATCATCTACCTTCCATACGTCTATTCAAATGATTATATACCTACCCTATACAGTAACAACCGTCACCTACATGTATATATATACACAGAACCCAGGGAGAGAGAGATACAAATCTGTGCTGCACATATCTATTTGATCACTTAGATCAAGTCACACATCATTGCATCACAGTCCTTCAATACATACACACGAGTAACTATATATATATATATACACTGTCGGTATACGTATACGCAGATATATACGTACGTGTATATATTTATTATGGATGTATGTTGTACGTAGACACATATGTATTTATTCCTTAAGGATATATTTTGTACCCACTTATAGATAGATATGTCTATAATGGGTATATATTATATATATATACATCTGTATACATTTGTAGAGGTCAGATCTGGTCTACACGAACAAATATCTTTACCTACACATATATATATATGAGCGCCACATCTGCGTCAAACTCCTCAGAAGTATTCATCTATCTTCCTTTCTCTTTCTAGACATGCATACATATGTACGATACATATGGCACACATACATATATACATATATGCTCACAGACAAACGGATACACAGGTCTATACAAGACTCTATCTACACCAACACATAAATACCAGAATTTATCTACATCAACATATATGCATATATATATATATGTGTAGTTATATGTGTACGAGATCTACGCCTACGTTGACATTCCGAAGCACACCAGACATGCATGCAGAAATACGTACAACATATATTACACACACATATAAATATACGTAGTAGGCATACACACAGACAGATATATACGTCTATATGTATGTATGGGCATATTTTCTCGTACACATAAGATATACGTCACACCGGCACTCCTTCGTCTTCTCTTCATGAAGATGCATGCACACATGCGTAGAACACTTTCATCAAAACTTCGAGCTGTTTGTTCTCTCGTCTACAAGAAAAATGTGTTCTGCTAGCCTTTTTAACGAAGAAATGAATTAACAGAAAACTCGCTGAAGGACGGAAGAGGTTGCTGCAAAAGTTCGTACAGGTGCACCAGGAGATCAGAAGCTGCTACAGGCCTTCGACAAAGCCAGCCTGCGCAAGCGTCTCTCTACGAGTCTATATCTACGCACATATGCGCGTATATTTATGTATATATTTATATATATGTTCCTCTCTAAACACGTGTATGCACAAACATTTATGTACACAGCTGCAATTCCCCACGAATCTATACATACATATATATATGTAGAGAGAGAGGAGCACATATATATATATATATACATCTATTATATACGCACGGATACGTAAGGTATACTGAGGTATGTGCAGCTGTAGTTAGTCCTAGACGTACGTACACATATATACACATGTACATATAATATATTATACATATATATATACACTGGCCTATATGTGTCCACACAGATAAAGTAGACCTATATTCTTATATTTTGTGTATATGCACATAGACGTACATACATGCACACGCACACGTCCATACACACACACACACACACACACACGTATGTGCATGCGTAGACTGTTATCCACGCTTGTGAAAATACGTCCTCCTTCTCTCGGTCGCCTCCTTTATTTTCTTCTCCAATTTCTTCTGTCTTGCATTTCCTGTCTTTCTAGCTCTGCCTTTTTCTGTCTCTTTCACGACTACGCTACGACTGCATGCCCCTGCGCGCAGCACTTCCTGCAGAGGGCAGCTCACATCGCTATGCAGTCCTCTGCGCATGCATGCACGTCCCTGTATACACACATATATTTATACGTGTACGGACGTGTGTATACACACGCACATATAAATATAGGCTTGAACATGCATATGGATGGAAGGAGACATGTATACAGAAAGAGAAGGAAAGGGGCACTGAGAGACAGAGAGAAAGACAGCAAAAACCAGAAAAATATACACACATATATATAAAGCGAGAGAGATACTCATAGTGGAAGAGGAAGACACATACATATATACAGAGAGAGGGTGAGAGCGGAAACAGAGGGGACATTATACATATATATATATATATATAGAGAGAGAGAGAGAGATATTCTTGTAGTGAGAAAGAGAGCGATACAGACATATACATCGAGGGCGATACATATACATGGATATATATATGGACGTCGTGAGATACAGAGAGAGACACAGCATATAACACGAGAGACAGAGAAACACATATACATAGGGAGGGAGTACCACATAAGTGTACACTAATAACAGAGAGAGGGATATGCATATACATATATATATATATATATATATATCGAGAGAGCGAGAGGGGGACACATACACACACATATGTAGTAAGGGAGATATATACATATATGGCGAAAGGGATTGATTGAGAAACATAGTTACACCTATAGATACAGAGAGAGCCATATAAATATACAGGAGTCAAGACAGACATACTTACATATATATATATATATATATGTATAACAAGAGTGAGATATATATATATATATATCTATAGATGTAGTGTGTGTGAGAGAGAGGGAGAGATTCAGGAACATATATACACGTAGGACATCTATAGGGAGAGAGAGACGCCCAAATATATAGCGATACGGAGAGACACACGTATATACATACATATATATATGTAGGCTGAGAGACATAGAGATCTATACCATGTACAGCTATACATGTGTGGCATTGCTGACCAAGTACAGCAAAAGCCTTCCATAATTTTTCTTGGCTCCGGTTGATGAGAGGGTGGAACTCCGCGCTATAGAAGGAGAGAGCAAGAGAGTCCCCGATCGCCCGCAGAAAAAGCGGGTGCATGCAGAGGATACAAACGTCCAGCAGGTCGTTGCTTGACTTTATATGGTAGCTCTTGTTATCTGCTTCCCCTCCTCCTCCTCCGCCTCCTGTTCTTCCTGCTGTCCCTGCTGCTGCTGCTGCTCCTCCTCCTCCTCGCGATGCTGCTGTTCCCGCTGCCGGAGCTGCTGCTGCAGAAGACGACGCGGGACGCAGCAGTTCGTCGCGGCGCCTGACGCTCTCAAGCGAAGTCGTCCCGCTGCTGCAAACAAATACGCAGAAACGCAGCAGGACTAGCAGCATGGCCAGCAGGCCCACAAAGAGAGACCAGCAGTCCACGGGGCAGCAACGCGAGGACCAGGAGCTGGAGCAGCAGCACCGCACACGAACGGTCGCAGGAGCCGCAGGAGCAGCGGAGGGCCCCCTGCGCGGGGGCACTCGCAGCAACAGGAGCAGCAGCAGTATCACGAGTGCCCCGAGTGCCAGCCACACAGCGTACACAGTTGCACCGGCAGACGCCGCTTCAGCAGCAGCTGATGTAGTTGCGACCACAGGAGCAGTAGCAGCAGCGTCGGTATGCGGCAGCAGCACGTAGCAGCAGCAGCGGCAGCAACAGCGGCATTACGAGCAGCATACAGTCAGCGGGAACGAAAAGAAGCGTAAGCAGCCGCAGCAGCAGCGGAGACTGGATGGCGCGGCAGAAGGAAAGAAACAGGCTTTGCAACACTACCGACCGCAGCAACAGCCCACGCGACAGCAGCAGCGCAGGTGACAGCAGCATCCGTGCAGAAAAAGGCGCGCAGCTGGAGGAGCAGCAAGAACGTCGACTTACCGAATGACTTCTGCAATAAAAAGGATAAGATACCAGCAGCTATCAACACTTTTCATTTCTGCGTCATCGCAGCAGAATCGCTTGCGGTATGCCGTCGCCAGAAGCACTCGCAAGTATCCCCAGCAATTCTCGCCGAAGAGCCACACCTGCGCTGCTGCTCTCGCTCGTGCCACCGCGGCAGCTCTGCTTCGCATGCAGCTGCTGCTGCTGCTTTCTCCTTCTCCTCCTCCTCCTCTGGCGCTGCCGGTTTCCCCTCCTCCGCCCGCTGCTTTGCTGCAGGTCGCAGCGACATGTTCAGTACCACAGCGGCCCGCAGAAGAAGATACAGAAGAGAAGGAAGAGGAGGAGGAAGAAATGGGAGAGGCAGCAGCTGCTTTGCTCTGCTCTTTGCCCAAGACAGCAGCAGCAGCACGGTCAACAGAAGAGGCTCGCGTCGTTGTATTCGAAGTATGCAGTAAGTCCCTGCCGCTGCTGCAGCTCCTCGGCTGTTGCTGCGGGTCGCTGCTGCCGAAAACGCTGCTGCTGCCCTCCGCCACAACCGGAAAAGCAGCAGACGACGCAGCAGTAGCTGCTCCAGAGGGACATGCTGCGTTATTATTGTCGCCGCTCCCAGCAGCACGCGTGTCGAGTGGTTCTCCTCCGCCTTCTCCTGCAGCAGCAGCACCAGCAACAGCAGCGAAAGTGAAGCGAGGGCAACTGTCATCACCAGCAGCAGCACGAGAGTCTCGGGAAGACACAGCAGCACTTGCCACAACAGGAGCGGTGTGTTCAGTTACTGCAGCACGGCAAGCCAAGCCGCACGCACCAGTTGTTGAAGGACGTCGCGCTTCTCCTTTCGATAGCGCCGCTGCTGCTGTCCCTGCACCGCCTGTTGCTCTCCCTGCACTGCCTCCTGCTGTCTCTGCGATGTCCGTTGCCGTCTGTGGAGCGCTTTCTCCTACATCTGCCCCGGCAAATAGTCGACCGTCTCTCTTAAAATAATCTTGCTGCCGTCCCGCTGCGGCTGTGGACGAAGAGCTTGCTGCTGCTGGTGTCGCTGCGCGCAAGTCAGACGAGAGAGACATCTTTGCTGTTGGGGTAGAGCACCGTCCAGCAATTTCACGCGCCTGAGGCCTTCCTGTTTCGTCCGCTTGCGCGCCGTGCAGCCGGTCTTCCTGTCGCGTCTCCGTCGACGAGAAACAACTGCCGCTGCTGCTTTCAACGCCGCTGCTTCGATTCTCTCTGCCGCAGCTCAAGCTACACTGCTGCTGTTGCGGCTGTTCGCTGCTGCTGCTGCTGCTTCTTGAACCGCGGGAAGCACTCATGCGCCGCGGCTGTGTCTGTCGCTGCTCAAAAAAGCCCTCCTGAAGCAGCAGCTGCTCCTGCGGGGCCCTTACGGCCGGCAAGACGTCGTCCGTCAACGAAAGAGAAAAACGCCGACGCTCGCCAGCAGCAGCAACAGGAACAATAGGAATGTAGTGACTCCCTACAGCTCCCCCCCAGCCTCCTCTGGGCTCGCTTCCTGCTCCTGTTGCTAAGTGCCCGACTGCTGCTGCTTCCTGGGTCCCACGAGGTGTTGCTGCTAAAGCGGCTCCTTCTCCTCCTCCTCTTCTTGGGGCGGGTGCTGCTTCCGCTGCTGCAGCCGGCGTCTCGCCTGTCGGCGCTGCTGCTGCAGCCGGTGCAGCTGCGTCTGCGTCGTCGCTTGCTGCTGTGGAGCCTGCATCAGGCAGCACAGAAAAGCAAACTTCTGCTGCCGAGCAGCAGCCCCCAGGTCCAGCAGGAGCTTCCCCAGAACTAGCAAACGCTGTTGTTCTTGCTGCTGCTGCACAGGGCGCAGCCGCTGCCGGTCTTCCACGGGGAAGAAGTGCAGCAGCAGTAGCATCCTCATCTTGAGACGCTGCTGCTGCTGATGCCGGCGCATGACGCAGTCCGTGTCCCTGCTGCTGCTCCTCCAACACAACTCGTCCTTGTCTGCTGCTGCTGCTGCTCCTCCCCCCACCAGGCGCACTCTTCCCTTTGGCCATCCCGCTGCTGCTGTTGGTGCTGCCGCTCGTCTGGTCGCGCAGGTCGATAGTGTAGGCGCCGTGCGGCAACAGCGAGAGAATGAACTTGAGCCGGATAAAGACCGTAAGGAGAGTATACACCGCGGGGTTCCCATCTACGTAGTCAAGCAATTTATCGAGGAGGCGCTGCAGTAGAGCGGGAGCTGACGCAGCTCCCTCAACACCTGCAGCGACACAAGCGGAAAAAGCGTTGCCGCTGCTGTTATCCAAGCTGCTGCTGCTGCCATTGCAAGCAGCCGACTTCCCTGTCTCTCCTCTTCCTTCTCCTTTCCTTGCCTGTCCTCCTCCTCCTACTGCTCCTCCTCCTCCCCTTCCCGTCTCCTCCTTGGTGGCCGCTGCCAACCCGGCATTCACGTCTCCCCCGGCGGAGTGGAGAGGGTCACCGGCATCTCTGTGCGGGCGCGTCTCCCGTGTCGCCGTCTCCGTCGTGGAGGCGTCTCGCAGTCTGTCTCTCGATGCGAAGACGGCGAGACGCGCAGCCGCAGCGACAGGAGCAGAAGCAGGTGTTGCGCTTGCTGCCGCTACAGTCCCGAGAGAAGCACCCGCAGGGCCAGCAGCAGTCCTCCCAGAGGCTTGCTGCCACGTAGGGGACGTCGCTGCTGCTGCAGTTGTGCCTGCTGCTGCTGCGTTTGCTGCTGCAGCTGCTGCTTTTGTGTGGGTCTCAAGGACTTCTGCAGAAGCAAACGAGGAACATCCCGCATGCAGCAGAAAGACGCACGCGTCGAGCTGCGCGGAAACCTCACTGAAAAAACGCCACGGGTGGCGCAGCCAGATCAGCTGCTTCGTTCGCAGAGAGGCCAGCTGCGCACCAACACAAAACAGAAGACCAGCAGCAGGGGACGCAGCAGCGGCAGCAAGATATGCAAGGGAGGCACCGGCAGGCAAGACACTGGCCGCAGCAGAGGCAGTAGCCGCAGAGGCAGCAGCTGCAGCAGATGAAGCAGCAGAGGCACCATAAGCAGCAGCACCAACAGCAGAAGCAGCACCACCGGCATAGGCAGCAAGAGCAACAGAACCACCACCAGCAACAGGAGCAGCACCAGCAGCAGAAGCAGCAACAGGAGAAGCACAAGCAGCACCACCACCGGCAGCAGCAGCAGTGGCAGCAGGAGAAGCAGCAGCAGAAGCAGCCGCAGAAGCAGTAGCGGCAGTAGAAGCAGCAGCAGCAGA
>KL647297.1:1155954-1172837 GCA_000727475.1 Sarcocystis neurona
GCAGCAGCAGCAGAAGCAGCAGCAGCAGAGGCAACAGCAGCAGAGGCAACAGCAGAAGCAGCAGCAGTAGACGTAACAGAAGAAGCAGGAGAGGTGGCACTTCACGCGGATGCTTGAAAATCCATCGCCACACGAGCGTCGTCGTCCTGCGGCAACGCCTTCCCCTCTGCGCATGCATCTGTCGAAACGTACAGCGCTGCAGTCTCCTCTCACCACGAGCCAGGCTGATATTGACACATGTCTACATATGTATACATGTCTGTATATACAGAGAAAGATAGAGGAAAACACAGAAAAGTTACATCTCCTCGTCCCATGTCGGGAGAGAAAGTGAAAGCCACGCACGTGTACAAACGTGAAGAAAAGAAAGTCGCAACGTGTACACGTGCCGAAGGACGAGTCACAAACAGACGGAGGACAGCACCACCAGAAGCAGCAGCAGACGAGGCGGATACTGCGAAGGAGTACGACGCAGAAGGAAGACGGCAGCAGGAGCTGCTGAACGAGAAGGAGGCCGAAGATGACACTGCAGAGCTGCTGCTCTCTTTTTGACAGCAGGTGTCTCCTTCTGCTACGCTGCCCCAGCAAATAAGAGCGTCTTTCTATCTTTCCTTTCTCCTCCTTTTTGTCTCTCGGCTTCTTCTCTGACCACCCGCACACAGCACGAGACACCTGCACTGCCGCAAAGGCAACGAAGAAGTTGTTACAAGCGAAGAGGCAAGGCGAGGAAGAGCGGGACGGCGCGCAGGTTTCGGAGGTGGCGGCGCAGCAAACGGAACAGAAGTATTTTCGTAGCAGCGCGCTTCCGCAGGGAGAGTCGTCCGTTGCTGTTACAGCCCCCCCTGCTGTGTACGAGGGGTCAGCAAAGAAGCAGGAAGACAGAAAAAGACGCTTTTATTTGCTGGAGCAACATGTCAGATGGAGACACCTGCTGTCAAAAAGAGAGCAGCAGCTCTGCAGTGACAGCGTCATCTTCTTCGTCTTCGTTCAACAGTCGGAGAGAAGAACGTGGGGAAAGGGGGGGACTGAGCACAGGAGCACGGAAGAAGAGGAGGAACTTTGATAGCAGCTGCCCAGTTTGTCCGGCGTAGAACGAGAAGGGAAGAACTCAACAGCAGAGAAATATGTAGGCAGCAAGAGGCGCTCGAAGAGATGTGTGCGACGAGCTCGAAGCAGGAAACGGAAATATATGTGAACGTGCATGCGCCCAGCTCTCCTTGATTCGAACAACTGCTTCTACGCAGGGAGAGAAACACCTGCCTACGCACACATATATAATATATACACACACGACGCACATATACGTATATATTATCTATGTAAAGGGATACATATGTCCACACATATATACGCATATGTAGTATACAGGTATATGGCGTATTAGTAGTGCGTAGGTGTATACGTATCCCCCTCTGTCTCTGGCCCTGTCCCCCGGTGGCTTCCGGGCCCTCTCCGTCTCCCCGTCTCTCTCTTTCGAAGGTCACTGCAGAGGAAAATTCTGCAGAAGTCTGTTGGACGCAGACAAATACCTTGCTGAAGAGTCGCCCTTCACATAAAACAGCAGATACCTGTCTCCGTCTGTCTCTTCAAATCTACGTGCGTATACATATGTATGAACACACAAACTTACATACATACGTTTCCATACATATATATATATATATATTCATGAGTGTGTGGGGCGTGTACACGTACGCGCATGAAAACACTTACATACACACATACATACGTATGTTCTCATACTGTGTATCTCTGTCTCTCTCTCTATATGTATACACATATATGTCTATATGTATGGGTATATGCTGAGCTGCACACGCATTGACACACAAATACATAATATATATATATATATGTATGTATCATCTTCGACCGATACCTGCTGCATCTTGTTGTCCACCTCGGTAAATATACTTCCTCTTTTTGTCTCTTTTTGTCTGTGGAGGTGCGTGGGTTTCTCTCTCTGTGTCGCACCAGCTGCGGCTGTTTTTCTGCCTACGTCTTTTTCTCTCTTGTCCTCCTTTTTCACGACGTGTGCATGCCTGTCTTACTGTCGTATATACATATACACATGCAAACATATATAGAGAGATATACGTATGTGTACGAAAAACCCACATATATATATGAAGACTTACACACACAAGGACACGTGTACACGCGGGTGTCTTCTTGTGGCTGCGTCCACACGTCTCTGCTATATTCGAGCTTTTTAGCGATGCATGCAAGGGCCACGGGAGTGGCTGCCCGCCTTGGGCAACGCGTACTTTGTAGAAATCTTTTGCTGCCGGCGTTTCCTCGAGAAGAAGGCGCAGCACCGGCGGGGGCAGAGGTAGCGGCTGCAGCGCGTCGATCGCCGCGGCGAGCAGCGGCTGCAGCGGTCGCACTTGGAACATCTGCGTCAGGCGCGTCACCGTCGTGTACAGCATTTCTATGCCGTGCAGCGCAGCAGCTATTTCTCCTCCGTTTCTACCGCTGCTGCCACTGTTGCTGCTGCTTGCTGCTCTTTTCCGGCCGCCTTCGACTGCCGTCGAGCCCGTCTCGTCTTCGCTCTCGCCCTCCCACGGTTGAAAAAGTGCCGCGGGCGAAGAAGCGGCAGGAGAGGCAGCAGCAGCGAGAGGCACCCTTGCAGAGTCGGCTGCTGCACCACCATCTGAAGCAGAGCGCAGCTTCCCCGTGCATCCTCCTGCAGAGGGAGCCGCTGGTGCAGCTGCTGCTGGTGGGGGGTCCGCAGCTCCAGCAGCCGTGAGGGCAGTGCCTCGGCGGGTGCTCCCTGCAGGAGGAGCTTCTGCTGCAACACCGCGGCGTCGAGATGCGACGCGACAGCCCCCTGGGGCAGATGCGGCTGCTCTGTTGGCTCCAGCACCTGCAACAGCTGCAGCAGGGACGTACTGATGCTGCTGCGGTTGCCAGCCAGTCGCAGACTCATTCTCAGCAGCAGTAAGACCCACGACAGATGCTTTTCCTCCTGCTGCTGCTCCTGCCGCTGCTCCTCCTGCTGGTCCTGCTGCTGCTCCTGCTGCGGACGCCCGTGTTCTTGCTGCTGCTGGCGAGTCAGCTGCATGTACAGGCCGCATAGAGACGTGCGCCAGTGGCTTATCTGAATAAAGATATTTATTTTCCGTCCAGTCATTCCAGATGGCGGCTGCATGTTCTCCCAGAAATGGCAACACCACCGGCCTCAGCAGCGCAGCAGTAAGGCAGTCTGGCGCCGTCTCGTCTCCACCTGCTGCAGAGGGAGACACTACCCCGCCTCCTCCTTTTCCTGTTGCCGCGGCTCTCCTGCTGCTGCTGTCGTCTGGCACTCCTAAACCTGCTGCACTTCCGCCTCCTCCTCCCCCTGCAGCTGCTGCTGTCCCGCCGACTCCGGTGGCTCTGCTGCCAATTCCCTTCCCCCCGGCTGCAGCACCGGCCGCAGCAGCAGCAGACGCAGGACCACGTAGCTTGCTCGCGCGTCCCCCTGCCCCCCATCCGCCTCCTCCTCCCGCTGCTGTTGCTGCTGCTCCTCCTCCTCCTCCACTAGTGGCCGCAGCTGCGGGAGGTGGCACCGCAGCAAGAGAAGGAGAAGCAGAGAAACTGCTGCTGGTCAGCTGCGGACGCAGGAGAGACCGGAGCTTCCCTATACGCTGCAGCAGCTTGGGACGAAGCCAATATTCAAAGACGCTTTTGTAAGTAACATTGCGCGGCACACCCATGGCTCGCAGCAGCGACACCACAGCAGCAGCAGGCGGGTCCTGCAGGCCCTGCGTCGCCTGCCACCGTCGGCAGACTACTATCGCCGGAGACACGTTCGACAGACAAGAAGAGGCAGGAAACGCAGAGGCGCCAGAAGAAGACGAAGGAGCAGAAAATGACGAAGCAGCAGGAAAGGCGGGCAGAGAGAAAGACGGAAGCGCAAGACGAGGAGGAGGAAAAGGAAGAGGAAAAGGAGGAGAGGGAGAGGAAGAAATAACGGGTGGAGCGACTGCGGTTGGCTCTGTATGGGACTCTACGGTGGGGGCAGGAGGAGAAGACGCAGAAGAAGGCGGCCCAGGGAGAGGACGTGGCAAAGACGCAGAGGAGGACGACGGAGGCAGACGAGAGGGCTCAAGGGGCGAGGCGCTTGGGTGGGTTGCTGCAGCATGCGGAGGAGCAGCAGAGTACAGGGTTGAGAAGCCTGTTGTCGCGGCTGCTGCAGGGGACGCAGGGGGGATAGGCCCTGCCTGGTGTGCTGGCAGAGCAGCAGCAGCCGCAGACGGCGCACCCGCAGGAGGAGAGAGACGTGAGGAGGGAGACGCAGAAACGGTAACAGCAAGCACTCGCGGGGAGGCAGCCGAAGGACTGCTGGGAGGGGGGGGGGAATTTATCAAACAAAAGCTCGTCCCTGCCGGAGGAGCTGCTGCTGCGTCTGGTGCTGTTTCTGCTGGAAGCACACGCACAGAATATTGCGCTTCTGCAGGAAATGCCGCCGCACCTGCTCCCAGAGAAGCCGCCGCCTCTGCCGCGGAATCTGCTGCTGTTGCCCTTGTCGCAGGGGACTGGGCGCACGAGCCATCCCCTGGGACAGCAGAAGCGAGGAGCGCAGCAGCATGCTGCTGCATCTGTTGCTGCTGCTGTATCTGCTGCTGCTGCCGATCCGCCGACTGCTGCAGCGGCGGCACAGCGGCGCCGCCGCGCTGCAAAAACTCAGCTGCTCCAGCAGTAGCACCAGCAGCAGCCGCAGGACAAACGCCAGCAGCAGCCGCTGCTGCCGTCTGCGTGCGCCGCCCCAGCGCCGCTCCCTTCTTATCAAATGCAGCATCCGGTTGAGACCCAGCGGCGGGTGTAGCAGCAGCTTGCTCAGAATATACAGCAGCAGCAGCGGGAGAAGGAGGTGCAGCAGCAGCCTGAGGACCGCTTGCCGCGGCTGGCGCGCTCAACGTCAACGCCGGAGCAACAGCAACAGCAGCCTCAGAAGAAGAAGAAGACGTTGGGATGTACTGCGTTCCCACGGAAGAGACAGAGCGCGCTGCAGCTGCTGCCATAGGAGGAGAAGGCGTACTTAACATATACGCATCTGAACAAAACCAGATGAAAAGGAGACAACGAGAAGAAGAAAAAGATGGGATGCAGAAATCGAGCAAGAACTTGGCTCACGCAAGTAGACATACGTGTTCTACGTGTATCGTGTAAGCCACACATACATGTATATATATATTTATATATATTTGTGTAAACATATATATATATATATGCAGCCCCGTATATTCGTGTGCGCCGCCACTGTTTCGCTCTCCACACGCACGTAGACATACCCTACGCGTCTCCCTACATGTCGAATATATAACCCTGGGCCTTAACTACATACATATATATAAATATGTGTAAATGCGTATATATGTAAATACATGAATACACACACGTACGCGCCTAGAGATTCACATATACACGTTTGTAGACCCCTGTACCTACTTTTGACGTGATACGCGTACAAATGATCATACCCGTGCGGCATTTATATGCATGCACGAAGATATCGACAAAGGCCAAACCCTCTTCCTAAATATATACGTACATACGTATATATATGTATATATCTCTATACCTCTCTATCTCTCTATCTGTCTCTCTCTACCTCTGTGTATCTACACGCCCACACGTATTCACACACATACTACATTCACGTATATGTATACACTGGGCACTTGGTGTACAATATATATATATATATATATATATATACATACAAATTTGCTTATACAAGTGGTGCACGCATATATGTAAATATCTTATCTTCATATATATATATATATATGTAATGGCCTGTGTGTGGAGATGGTGGACGTATGCAGAGATGTATACGTATGTACGCATACATGTATACGTGTATATATACATATATATGTATGTCTATACCCGCATAAATGTATGCATATGTGTATGCACATGTCGATATTTATATTCATATAATATACGTACATGACCGTGAGAATATATGTGTACATATGGCTACGGTATATATGAACTGTTGTGTCTCTATATCTTAAACACACATGTATATGTATATATACAAATACGTGTACACCTATACAGGCGTCAATACGACTGGGGGCAGATTGAATTCCTTCTCCTTCGCCTTGTAGAAAAGCGTCCTGCCGTGAAGGTGAAGAAGGAGGAATCCCGCGTACGCATGCACGCGGGCCCACGCATGCACACGCATATACGTGTATGTACGGCTCCCGTGTTTCTGGGAAAAATTTGAACACACGTAACAACCGATTCCAACCCTGAGGACGCAGGAGAGAGTTACGAACGTGTCGCACTTCCGTTCAAAAGGAAGAAGAGGAAGACGAAGAGGACGAAAAGGATGAAGAACTTGGGGAAGCAGAAACTCACATTCGAAAAAGCGACGGAGAGCCTGCTTCCCGGCAGGTCCGCAGTGCAGTCCTTCGGGAGGCTGCAACTGCTGCAGCAGCTGCTGCTGTGCCTGCTGCTGCCGCTGCTCAGCTTCAGCGACCAGCAGCTGCTGCTGCACTTTCTGGCGCTGCTGTTCTTTCTGCTGCTGCTGTTCCTGCAGCTGCTGCTGTTCTTTTCGCTGCTGCTGCTCTTTCCGCTGCTGCTGTTGCTGCTTCTCCTCCTGCTCCTTCCGCTGCCGCTCCTGCAGACGCAGCAACTGCTGTAGGTGCTGCGTCATGTACTGTTGCCACTCCCTCTCCTGCGCCGTGCTGCCTGCCTCCTGCTGCTGCGGCAGATGCAACAGCAGCGTCGGCGAATGCGGTCGCGTCTCCCCTGCTCCTCCTGCGGGGGCAGCAGCCGCAGGAGCAAGTGGACCCGCTGCAGCCGATGCGACAGCAGCAGAAGTTCCGACGGGAGAAGGACGCGCCGAGGCAGGAGAAGGAGGAGGAAGTGAGGCAGCAGCGGCTCCTGCTGCAGGCGGAAACGACAAGGGGGCAGAGAGTGGAACAGCAGGGCCACGATAATGAGGAGGAAGACCAGCAGTAGGGAGGGCCGACGAGGCGGCAGCAACAGCGTCAGCAGCAGGGGAAGGTGTCGGAAGGACGGAGGAAGTCGCAGCAGCAACAGCAACCTCAGCTGGCGGCGCTGACGGAGAGCGAGGTGCTGCAGCGATCGACGAAGATGTTGGAGCAGCAGCAGGAGCCGCTGACGTTACTGAAGCAGCAGCAGCAGAGGCACCAGCAGCAGAAAGAAGTGCCCCAGAAGAATCAGCAACAGCAGGAGGAAAATTTGAAGCCAGCGGGGCGGCAAGAGGCCGTGCTGCAGCAGTGTCAACTGAGTAGCCGGGCGCAGTCCAGAGTTCATCCACTTCTTTCAAGGGAAGGCACGTCCTGTATCTCGTCCCTAGCTCCTGCTCCTGCTGCTCCTCCCCCTCCTGCTGCTGCTCCTGCTGCTGCTGCTTCTTCTGCTGCTCCTGCTGCGGCTGCTGCCGCTCTGGCAAGTGGAGCCTTTCACTCTGTGATGCTGTTGCTGACGGCAGCACCCGAGGGAAGCCTGTGATAGCGCCCTCCGTCCCTTGGTTCCCCGCATCCAGGTACAACCCGTGTTGCTGCAGAGCCTGCTGCTGTTGCTGCTCTTCCTCCTCCTCGTCGTGCTGTTGCATCTGCTGATGCTGCGGGTGTTTCTCCCCCGCTTGCTGCGCCGCCTGCTGTTCTTCCCGCGCGTACTGCTTTCCCTCCGTCTGCTGCTGTAGATACTGACTCTGTTGCCGCTCTTCTTTCTGCTGCTGTATCGCTTGCTGCTGCGTCTCACGGTGCTGCTGCAACAGCTGCTGCTGCTGTTCGTACCAACGATGCTGCTGCCGCTGCTCCAGCTGCTGCTGCCCTTCGTGTTGGCGCCGCGGCTGCAGCGGGACTACGAGGACCTCGCTCACTGCCTGCAGGCTAGGAAACAGCAGCTGCGGCTGACCATTCACAGCAGCAACTGACGTGGCGCTGCCTTCTGCCTCTGCTAACACTGATGCTGCTGCCACAGGAGTGGAGGAGCCGCAGACAACGGGGGAGGCAACTTGCCGCTGAATTACTTCTGCAGAAGACGACTCCCGCTGCTGCCTCCCTCCCTCTGCTTCGACTGCCCGAAGCAGCTGTTGCTGCTGCAGCCATTGCTCATGCAGCAGCTGCTGTTGGAGCTGTTGCTGTTGCTGCAGCTGCCGCTGCTGAAGCTGCTGCCGCTGCGGTTGCTGCTGCTGAAGTTGCTGCTGCTGAAATTGCTGCTGCTGCTGAAGTTGCTGCTGCTGAATTGCTGCTGCTGCTGAAGTTGCTGCTGCTGCTGAAGTTGCTGCTGCTGCTGAAGTTGCTGCTGCTGCTGAAGTTGCTCCTGCTGCAGTTGGTGCTGCTGAAGTTGTTGCTGCTGAAGTTGTTGCTGCTGAAGTTTTTGCTGCTGGAACTGCTGCTGCTGTTGTTCCTCTTGTAGTCGGTGCAGTTGTACTTGCTGCTGCACGAGAATCTGCTGCTCTGGCTGCTGCAATGCCTCAAGCTCAGAGAAGTCTCCTTCCGCCTGCCGCTGAAGCTGCGTGTGCGTCCCCGGTTGCTGCTGCTGCAGTTGCAGGTGTTGCTGTTGCAACTGCTGCTGCCACTGCTGCCGCAGTTGCTGCTGCTGCCGCAACTGCTGCTGTCGCAACTGCTGTTGTCGCAACTGCTGCTGCCGCAGCTGCTGCAGTTGCTGCTGCTGTTGTTGCAGTGGCTGCTGCAGCAGCTGCTGGTACTGCACTACTTGACGATGTTGCGGCATGACGTAGGGCAGGCGTGGCACCTGCTGCAGCATCCCCTGGCCGCGCTGCTCTTGCTGCAGCGGGTCCTCCTGGAACTGCGGCTGCTGCTCCTGCTGGTGCATCAGGTGCTCCTGCTGCTGGAGCGCGTAGGCCGTTGCAGCAGCTTTCCTGAGGAAACCGGCAGGCAGAGTCGTATCGCGGAGGTCCTCCTCTGCCTTCTGCGAGGAGACAACAACGCCCCGTTCGAGTCTGCTTTCCTCCGACTGCAGCAGCTGTTGCTGGGCCTGCTCCTCCTCCTGCCGTCGCCGCTGGAGGACTTCCCGCTGCTGCTGCTGCAGCGACCCGGCCACCGCAGCGTCTTCTGCCGGAGGCAGCAGCTGCTGCTGTTCCTGCTGCGGCGGCCCCTCTTCGCTGCTTGTAGGCAGCGGTGCAGCTTCGCGCACCGCCTGCTGGGGCGGCACTCCGTCACCAGACGCGCCTTGCAGAAAGAAGCACGGGCTCCATCCGCTCTCCATTGCCTTACGAGAGAAATCGAACCATCGCGAAAGACCTGCTGTCTCTACCCTCCGAAGAAGCAGGAGAACTCTCTTCGCTCTTTGTCTTGTCGAAGACCTTGCTGCTGCATCACCCTGCTCGTACACCAACGCCCGGCCACGGCCATCTGCTGCTGCTTTTTCCGGAGGGAAACCACTTAGAAGCCACACGTTCCTCCCCGGCTTTTCGCTCGACTAAGGAACTGCCGCCTTTTTTGAAGAGTGCTCCAGGAAAAAAAAACTTTCGTCGTTCCGCTCTCCACCCCAGTTTTGCTGAAGAAAAACGCACTGCAGAGTTGAAAGGAAGTTTCTGCAGTGCTCATGGGAAAACGAAGCTACTCCTGACTTTTCTGACACAGGCTTCTTCCGCATATCGCGACGGTTCTCCTGCCCACTTTACGTGCAAGCGAACAAAAGGCGGCAGAAGCAGTGAGGCAGCGTTTTCCTTCTTATCGCCATTCCTGGTCTGCTGCTGCTGCTGCTTTGCAAGATCCCCGTGAAGTAAACACCCACAAATCGAACCGGGCACAATGCAGTGCAACTGCCTCTCCGTCCGATCTCTTTGATTTCTTCTCAAGAAAGCAGTTCACAAACGACTTTCTCCCAACTTTTCTTCGGTGCGAACACCTACTTTGTCCCGCAGATATAGCCAGCTGCAGAGGTCCCTCTCCCGTCGCTGTCTGTTCGTCTTGGTGCAGCAACACCAGAGAACTCGCCCCGTGCTACCTCTGCCGGCGCGACAACTTTTCTTTATAGAAGGCGAGCAGCCCGTCCAAGCAGGTCGTGCCTGTTTTGTATTCCGGCAAGAACAATCCGCTCTTCTTCGGTCTTCGGCTCTCTCTCATTACCGGCACCCTCCTTTTGGTGTCACGCGTCGACCTCCAGCGTTGCCAAGGGAAAAAGAGGGCAGGACGTTGTTCGGCAGCTGGGCAGGTTTCTCGGCTTAAACAGAAAGCAGAAATCCCTCGACCTTGTGCGGTGCCCCTGGTGTCGCAGCCCCACTGAGGAAAGCCATGCAGAGGCACAAGGAGAGGCCGAAGAAAAGCGCATACCGCCTGCAGCGAGGAACAGTGCCGCATACACGAGGTGAAGAGAGCGCGGGGGGATATGCACTTTAGAAGAACAGAGAAACTGCTGAGGGGCAACTTGTCACGGAGAAGGGGTCGGGAAAACACTACGAGGCACAGAGGCGGGTCGTCGTCTCTGAAATAGAAGACGAAGAAGCAAGTGGACACTTTTGGGTTGACAGGCTTTCTTCTCGCCTGAAGAGGAGAAAGCTGCTTTGATAGACGGGGGAGAAAAACCGGCGGTGCGTCAAGAAAGGAGGAAGAATGCCCGTGCAGCTAAGCGCCACACACACCGTTGTCAAGACTGGGCAGGCGCACACAAACACGCGAAGCGACCGAGCAGAGAAGCTCAGAAAGACACCGACCCCATACCTACTGCAGTGACGGTTGTTCGGTGAGAAATTACAGAAAGGCGCGAGTAAACGGGGAAGTATCCGACGAGAAGACGCGAGACACAGACCGACGAGATCACCAGATAAAAATAGCAGAGAAACTGGTGTGGATGAGTAAAAGGACGTCAACTGAAGAGAAGAGGTCGCGGCGACAGGATGCGCTCACAAAAAAGCTGCTGGAGGGACACACGAAGAAGTCCTGCGAAAGGGCGAGAGACGCAGAGCAGGCGTGAGCGAGAGAAAGCGCAGAAACCGGACCTGGGGAGAAAAGGACCGAAGGAAAATAAAGCAGATGACACTGCGGAGAAGGACAGAGTGTTCACCGAGGTGTGGCTCACACACACACACACACACACAGAGAAATGCAACAGAAGTCGCACAAAAAAACCCCGCTCAGCGACGAATTTGCTAGTGCTGGCCGCGAGAATAGAGGAAGGCGCTGGTACACACTGGCTGGTGGTCGGACACGGACGGGAGAAAACGGTTGCCACTACCCCGTTTTAGGTGGGGAGGTGGGTCTCGCAAGTCTCGCAGAAGCGCCAAACGGTGGACAAAGCTACTTCCGTCAACTTCTGCACGGGCCCGTGTGTGCCAGAGGAACGTCGGGGGCAGGAGCATTTGCATGGAACGTCAAGCGCAGAAAATATTCTGAACGGTGAGAGCCGCAGTGTTCTTCATATCCGGAAGAGATGTGTACACATATCTGTAGTGCGTAATCGGCATGGCTAATTGCAGGTGGATGGCGGGAGATGTATACTCATTTATGTAGAGCACGAGGACGGAAGTTTGCACATGGAGAGGCGCCGTCGCTCGGTCCTAACATGCTTCGAGGGTCGCAGGGAAAGGGCAGCGTCGTACAGGAATGTGAGGACGTGGGTCACGTTGATTCCTTGCAAAATCTCCACAAGAAAATACAACACACTGGCACACTTCCGGGAGGGCCGCCGACTAGACTGGCGGGAAACTGCCGGACAACAGGACGCACACACAAATGTGCGTAGCTAAGTATATGCGTATACGCCCAGATATACCGGACACCACGACGCACACACAAATGTGCGTATCTAGTATATGCATATACGCCTAGATACACCGTTAGACAGGAAACTGTGCTACTAACGAACACACTCTGAACAACGCGTACAGACAAGTGCTCGCGCAGACCAACACGCGTGCACAGCGAAACTGACATAACGGGCAACAGAAGAAAACTTGTCGGCGTGCATCGGTATTCCTCAAAGGCGCTATGTCTGTATAGTAATTTTTTGGACGTGTGCTGGCGAAAAAATAGGCGGAGGGAGATTAGCTCCCCATGTTTTTATGAGGCTGCAATTTGTGTCCAGGATGCCGGTGGAAGATCTACACCTGAAGGAAGGTGTGCGCGGATGCCTTAACACCCACTACGGATGCCGCTTCAGCGAAGGCACGCAGTTCGGTGTTGCTATTTGCTCTGACGACGTTTTCTAGATATACTTACGTTTGGGTCTACGCCGCATTCTTTTCCAGCAAGAATTGTCAGTGACCAGGGGCTGCGCTATGTATGCAAGCGGGCGGAGCTGGGTCGCGACACTGGAGCAGGAGTCCGTACGAGTGGATCTACAAGATTACAATATACACGAATATATATGTATATACACGGGCATATATTGAAGAATGTGTACACGAAAATTTGCGTAAGATCACCTATCCGTCACATTTATACGCACACCTGGAAACGGCATCCGTGAAGGCGAGTCTCGATGGACGGTACACAACAGACGACGGAGACCGGAATGACGCCTGCGAAAAACTGATGAGAATCGCTTGGGTTGCCTGCTGCATAAATCGAGCCATTTGAACTCTCATCCGCAGAACAGACGGTGTGCAGTTAATCGCATACACCCTGAGAGGCAGATGTCCTGTTTTCTGCAGGACGTCACAGAAAAGTCTTCTCCCGGACACGGTTCAGGAAGCGTGCAAGACGAAACTGGAATAACTCAAAACTGAATCTCTGGAAGTGAACTCCAAGAACGTGCGAACCAGTGCTCGAAGAATCAAGGGGACGGAAAATTCCGTCGTCGAACTGGGCTCATGGATTTTGTACGTCGCGAACGACCGTCTTGTAGAAATTTTGAGCCCGCAATGGGCTACCAACAAGGACAGCTGAGAAGGTAACCCATGCGAGGCTTTGAACAGGCCGACGCGACAAGCAACAATAAAGCACTTCAAGAAAAAAGACGCGACATCAAAGTAAAGCTGTTCGCGTAGGAGAAGGAATTATTGGAAAGAATCGTTTCAAGTGAGCAAGCGCAGTACGGCAGGCTTAGGTCAAATGAACGGAGAAAGGCGTGTGACGGGCGGTCCAGGATAAGGAAGCACGGACAGAACAAGTCCAGAGCAATGAAGAAACACCAGCGATAATGACGCAGTGATGGGGAACAGAAAGGAAACGAGTGCCGACGTGCTGATCGCGTAGAGATTTGAAAGTGAATATAGTACAGAAAGTCAGCAACGATATGAGCTCCGGGGTGTGGATGCGTACAAAATCGAGAGATTCCAAACAATGCGGTGAAGTATACCTGCGTTCACAAATCGAGAGCCACTGCCAGACGCGTGACAATAAAAATATAAAAAGTCAACGTATTCTCTCCAACGAGGATACGTCGAGTTTTGTGAGCCGGCTTGTGAGCGAGCGTTCGAGCCTCAGAAAGACGTTTCCAGTCTAACAAGTGATTTTTCAGACGACATACAGGGTTACGAGCAGCAAGTGGTATTTCAGACTCCGCAGCGGAGCTCTGGGTCGCACAGGTTGTCATACTATCGACTCAAGAGACTAGCAATCCGCTCTGCGTGCAGCAGGCTTCCTCGTCAATGTGCTGAAGCGTCATCCCGCGGCACTAATACAAAACAACGCCACCAACTGTCCCAGAGAAGCAGCTAAAATGCGCAGGAGGATAAAACACGTACGTGAAAGTAAGAAACAGAAAGAACGACTTTCGAAATGCTATCTGCGCCGCGTTCTGCGTTTATGTGACGTGGTGAGGGCGTCGCTGCGCGGATGGAGGATGCGGCCCGGAAAAGGACCAGGGCTGAAAGGAATAATGGGTGCATGCCCGCAAAAATGAAAAACACTCACGAAAAGACAAAAATTAGGAAGCGCGAAGAGGAAGAAACTAGGATAGGAGGCAAAGAGAGCGCCCACGCACACGCTTTACCGCCCTCCAGACACATCACAGGAGTGGAGTGCAACGACAGGCGCACACCATGTGTGGAAGTATAAAGTATGGAGGCTCATTCACTTCAGTGTGTCTTGATCCATCGAAAGTTTGGTCCTCAGAATGACTGTAGGAATAGAGTCCAACAAGCACAGCATCTTTTCTTTTATGTGCAGGTAGCAAATATACACATAACCTTTGTCAAGCACAAGCGTATGGAGACCCGTCTCGCTGATACTGCAAGCTAGTACGTGAAAGTGTGACTGTGCAGAGGATGGAATGGGAGAAGAACTGTAGACAACAGCCTTCTCCACTGATATATTCATACCTATAGAAATTTCTGTGTTTGTGAGCTGCATCTATGTATGCGCATACATCTACAGGCGGAAAAAACATGTGTAAATCCAGTATGTGCAAACTATGCACTCTGAAAGCAACGATGTGTATGTGTATACATTGACGTCCGTTACACATGCCTGTGTGAACATGTGGATGTACGGCCTGTACACACGGGCGTCTATTTATACGCACAGGTGACACGCACGTAGGTCAACATATGTCTAGTCGGAGGATTACCACATACAGGCAAGTTTTTCATCGAATTGCGACATATTTAATGCTGTGGCAGCCAAATCTCGCATGGGTTAAGTAAGGCGCGTAGCAGCTTTGCAGTAGCAACAAGAGGTGCCTGCAGTTATTCGTTCCATGGAATCAACGTACTCCACTGCCAGCGGCGCAGGGGACGCCGCTTCAGAGAGGTGGTAACCAGTTACACTGTTTTCACAATGCCATCCACCACCTAGATGGCAGGAGCTGCTCAAGCACCGACGTTACCGCTCCAAATGTTGCCGCACTGTACTCCGTTCTTGTGCTGTCCCTGTGCTGCGGTGGCTGCTGTGACGGGTGCTCCAGCCCGTCTGCCATGTGTCTGCTTACTGATGTTAAATACCACCAGCTGCGGAGGTGGACTTCTGATAGCCATCCCCAACATGCATCTTTACAGTGTAGTATGCAACTCATTCTGCGTACCTGCACTGCCTACACTAGTTCATACAATGACAGCATCTGCAAGCAATGAGTGGGCCACGAACGTCGTCGAACTGTTTGGAGCTCCACTGCCGCAGCAGCACCAACATGAATTACTTCCCATTATTGACCAATAATGGTCAATAAGCTCCAGCTAGATCAACAAGCCATTTGAGCGTCTTGCTCTCATCTGTTGCTACCGCAAGGTAGTGCCCTGCTGGACGCTAAAAAAAGTCCGCAGCGGCAGCAGCATCGGCAGCAGCAGCACTAGCAGCAACAAAGTGCTGCAGAACCCGGCAGTGTTCTGTAACTCTGTCTATTTGGTGCTGTATCTGTGCCTACGTGGGATTTTACATGTAGTGGTGCTACTCAGACAGAGAACGTGTTGCTGGGACGGCTCGTCGCCAGGCTATTCAGTCGTGTTGCTAATAGCCGAAAACAAGTCAAGGAGGCGTCCTGCTGTCCAGTCGGGATTTTTGCCGTTGTAGCAGCAAAATGAATCGCCAAAGAGCGTTTCGGGCGCTGTGTCTCGTTGCTTGTTGGGGTACAAAGCGCAGTCCCTACTAATAGTTACACGATCAGTGGAATACTTCTGCGCAAGTAGTTTCGCTGGTGTGTTTGGACACCCGGATTTGCACGGAAAGTTTTCTTTTAGCTGCGAAACGCGAGGACATCTCTGGAGGATTTATATTTACACGTTCGAGCCAGTCGAAAACATCTCGCACACTTATCGTCTTTCCTGTATTCCTACAGCAGGCAACGGGCTCGTACTGCAGGAAGTTTTCAGAATTACCGGAGTGAAGGGTGGTCTGCCACCCGCAGCACGCGTAGAACTACTACTCGTCTCAAGATAGGGAAGTAGTCCTCATGAGACTGGGTGGACGGTTTCGTATGCAGATACATTTTACTCGTCGACGGCGAAGTACCTTGCATTCAGAGGAATGCACCCTATCCCTGAGATTTGTGGGTGTGAACAGCATACAGAGGACGCAGAAAAAGGAAGAGGAGGAAAGCTGCACTGTGGTTGCCGCAGTCCGCCTCGGCGGGCCTTATCCACGAGGTAGCGGTACAAAACAAGCCTTCCACTTGCGAGACAATATTCTTTTAAGAGTGTCTGAAAATAGATACAGATGTTTGATTTCTGCAGTGAAAACCGGTACCTCGCAGAGGGAGAACTTTTCGTACAAACTTCGCGTACTTTATTAAACGAAACGCTTGTTACACCGCTACCGGGTTGTCTGCGGAAGACAAGGCGTATATCTTCGTCCTTCCTCCCCCGCGACGGCCATTGAAGGGGGAATTTCGGAAGATACTGCAAATCAACTACAACAGCATAGTCGCACACTTCTCGACGCCAGTGCGAGACCTAGAGTCAGGCTGTTCAATCGCTTTTATTCACAAACACTCATTTCGCACAGGAGACGTGCTTGGAGCAGCGCTGTATGGCATGAACTGCACAGAGAGAACGCCACGTTGTGTCCCCATATCTTTTCATCTTTGTAACAAGACGAAATTAGAAAACAGGACTCCTCTGCGATGTTTTGAAAAGTATGACTCCCCAGAACATCACATGTTCATATACGTACATACACAAATAATAACGTATACATTTATACACACAAATGTATATATACAAGTATCAATGTGTGCATATATATATATATTCATATGTGTACATGCACAAATACGAGTTTCAGCGCGTACACACGTGTACACGCACGTGTATGCCCATCAATGCTAATGCAACGGGGTAGACCCGCACGGCTGGATGCACTGCTCAGCAGGTCCTTTCCGTCGTTTGCTGTTGCACCATTCTTTCTCTTAGTGCATCTGACGGCTTTTGTCGTACGGAGGAAAAGTTCTTGCCTTGAGTCCCCCCGCCTCACAGTGCTCTTCGCATGCATTATTTACACACATACACATACGCACGTAGATCCCTTTATGTGTACGTATATATATATATATATATATATATATATATATATATA
>KL647297.1:1173451-1285984 GCA_000727475.1 Sarcocystis neurona
GTATATATATATATATATATATATATATATATATATATGTACGTATATGGCTACATACACACGTACATAGATACACGCATACGTACTAGGCACACTTGTGTGTATAGGTTTTTTTTTCTCTCTGCTGGGCAGCTCTCGAATGACTGCGGAGAATCTCGTGCAGTGAGAGCCACCCCCGCGGTGCTGCCATTTGTGGCCGCGCTTGTTCGTGAGCAACACTACTCCTTCTTTCAGAAGGGGGCCTCCTCCCACTTTTTTCTGTTTGTGTGTCTGCGAGAGAAACCTTTTACTTCTTCTTCGTACAGAGTAATGCGAACGTTGTGAGCATTGAAAGTAGATTTGTAGTAAGAAACTGTTTTTTCTAGGACAGTCTGCAGATGTCTTGAACTGAGCGCGACAGACCGCGACTGCCTGGCCGCTGCACTGCGCTCCCAGCAACAGCGCAGCGCGGCTTCATAGGAAGTAAGCCACTCGGATGCATAAGTAAAGCTGTGGCTTTCGTTTTTTTTTGTCTTTTAACAATGGTGTGTGGGGCGCGGCAATAAACCGTCTTTCCTGTCTCCTCTTCTCTACGCCGTGCGTAAGACGAGAGTTCCCTGTCTTCGGCTTGTGTGCGCGCTGCTGCAGCAGCCTCGAGTCCATCTCTCTGCAGGATGCAGCGAGAAACGGACGCCCTTCCTGCCGCAGCAGCAGCAGAGCGCCTGCTTTCCATTTGCTGTTGGGCTGCTGCGCTGCTGCAGCCCCTGTCTGTGTCCCTGCCACTGCTGTTGCTACTGCCAGTGGGACGCAGGGAAACGTGGTGCCCGTGCCTACTGCCGTTCGCAGAAGAAAAAGCGGAAGCCTGCGAGCGTCTGCTGCTGCCGCTGCGGCAGCACGCAGGAAAAGCAGCCGGCAGCTGCTGCGAAGCCCTGCTGCCATTGCTGCTCAAGCTCAAGCTGCGTGCGGCAGGAGCACACCAGCGCGGTCGAGGACCGCTGCTGCAGCCGCAGCTTCCACGACAACGCCGCAAGTCGACGCTGGTGCTGCCGTGCGCAGAGAGAAAAGCGCTCCCCCGTCGTCCTCGACAGCTGCTGCTATTGCTGCTGCTGCTGTTGTTGTCGCTGGTTGCGCACCTGCTGTTGGTACTGCTGCTGTTGCTCCCGCAGGACCTGTTGTTGATGCTGGTGCTGGTCTGCTGCGGTGCAGGACAGGTGAAGGAGCCGGCGCCTGCCAAGAGATACCGCGCCTGAGCCAGCGCCTGAAGAAGGAAGATTTCCACGCCGTTCACTCGCTGCAGCCCCAGTGCTTCTGCCTGTTGCATGTACAGGAAAAGACACATCGAGAAAGCAGGATGAGAAGAACAGCCATGGGCAGACGTCCCGAGAGAGAAGAAAAGAAGAGGTCAGCAGCAGAGAAAGAGGCAGGACGGCAAAGAAGGGTCGGTGGAGAAGCAGCAGCGGAAAAGAGGAAACGGGATGAACACGAGGAAGGAGACGAAGCAAATGGTGCTGTAGGGAGATGCCTGAAGACGAAAACGAACGGGGGGCGATGAAAACATTTCTCTTCTTCGAGGAAGATTCAACTTCTGCTACGCGGCTCCAACAGACGCCGAGGAAAAAGGATCGCGACAGACAGGAAGAACGGGCAGCCGCCTGCACCGCCCTTCTACCCGTAGCAGCAGCAGCAGCAGACCCATTTCTGTCTGTACAACACGTCTGCGTCACGGCTCTATCAAATGCAAGGCGCGCACACACCAGCACATGCCATATCTACATATACATATATATATACATACATATATACATGTACATACATACATACATATATATGTGCACATAAATTTATCTGCAGAAATACTATCTGCAAATGTGTGAGCATGTGTACCGCTATTCCCACGTATGTACGAGAGACACGGCACGGAATGTCAGTGCTCCCTTGGCCATGTACAAAGAGAGAAACACAAACACCGAAAGAAAAAGACAGGAACCGTCCGTCAAAAAGTAGAATTATGACAGGAACTGTCCGTCAAAAAGTAGACTTATGATAGTGGGCTCCACAGAGAGGCACAGACAACGAGACAGGCAGAGGGCGAGAAAAAGAGAGAGGAAGACAGAAAGAGCGGAAGAGAAAGAGCGGCAACAATGCAAGCAAAATTCGACTTAAACTCCCCACAGAAACACGTCTTTCTCCGCGGAGACAGCCCGGCCACAAACAAGTATTTTCTTGGAATGCCGCACAACGCAGAGACGTACTCACACACACACACACATGTATCTATACGTGTGTACATATATACGGTTATTTTCATATATATATATATAGAGATATATATATATACATATATTTACGTGTGCATTGATACAGAGAGGAGGAGAGATAGAGAAAGAAAGATAGAGAAGGACAAACGTAGCCACGTCTTCGCCACATGCTCGAGAGACGCATTTAGGAACTGCAGAAGCGACAACTTGGTCAAAGAAGAAAACATGCTCCATTCATTTCGGCGAGAAGTTGAAGAGTGGGGCAGAGGAAAAAGAGCAAGCCGCAGCAACAGCGGGCTGCAGCAACGGCGGGCCGCAGCAGCAGCAGGCTGCAGCAGCAGCAGGGCGCAGCAACAGCAGGCTGCAGCAACAGCACGGCGCAGCAACCGCAGGGCACAGCAACAGCAAGGCGCAGCAATAGCAAAGCGCAGCAATAGCAAAGCGCAGCAACAACAGGCGGCAGCAATGCCCACCCGGTGATTTGTAGGCACAGGGCTCCATAGCACTTACAGACGTCTACTTTTTATATGCGTTTCTAGTCGGTAAGGAGGAAGAGGCACTCTCTTTCTCTTGTCCATGTATATATATATGTATATGTAGGGTCATATATATGCGTATAAAAGTATATATATATATATATATGTATATATATCCATATATATCCGCATATGTATATATATGTCTATATTGTATGTGTACATGCAGACAACGTGATCTGCGTACGTACCTGCTGCAGGAGGCACGTCTGTGCAGGCGCGTAGGCGACGTCGACCACCAGCGGTTTCCATCTGAAGAGAGATTGCGGTAATCTTCTCTGCGCCGAGCCTGGCACGGTGCTGATCTGTTGCACCACGAAAAGCAGAAATATTCATACACAAAAATATTCATACACACAGAGGCAGAAACACGGACGGACAGAGACAGAGGGAGACAAAGATTTGTATATCTGTACACGTGCACAGCAATTTGTATGAAGAACGCGGGTCAATATTGAGAAAGACATGTGCGTCTATCTACAGATCCATCCTCCCTCCTGATGCAGACAAAGACTTATATGGAAGCTCTACGCAGGTAAATACTGAGAAACAAACACGATCTATCTATCTATATAAAGGTTACGCACACAAATATACGCAGATACCCCTACACTCACATACATATATATATATATATGTGTATGTATAAGTAAGCTACCAGGAGATTCATAAACTCACACAAATATGTGTATCTATGTGCTGGCATATACGGCACGTATATGTATTCTTCTCGCTTTGTCTCTCTCTCTCTGTCTCATTCTCCGCATGCCCACATGTACGTATACACACAGGCGTACGTTGATATCCTTCACATATGGTGTAAGAAGGGCAGCCACACCGGCGTAAATATAGATACATTTGTATGCATATATATATATTTATATGTACACGTGCTACAGATATACTCACGCACATAAGCAAGCAAATACACATATATATATATACAGAGCTGCGGAGCTGATCAGCTGCTGCGTATATACATATATATATACATACATACAGATGAACACGTGCTACGTTTATAGTCACGCACATACGCAAGCGTATGCATATATATATGTACACACGTATGGAGAACTACGGAGCTGATCAGCTGCTATGTTCATATATATATATATATACATATATATATATCCACATATACATGTATATATCTTTAGATATATATATATATACACCTTGTGTGTACTCAGGCAGTTAAACAAGTCTGTATATATATACGCGTACAGAGAGGCAACGCTTTGTGCACCCGTCTTCATATATAACCGTGGACGGCTGCGCAGAGGTCCACTACCTACACGCAGGTGCAGTACGTGAGTACATGCATAACACGTGTACATACATATATAAATATATATATGTATGCCTTTGTATCTATCTTTTTCTTTCCATGTCTGTGTCACTTTTATATGTGCAATTATACAGACGTGTATACACACGGATACATTATCCACGCGTAGGGCTCTGCTCACACGCGTACCCCCTCAGCTAGATATATATATAGGAATTTTCCCATGTACAGACCTGTAAATAAATCTATGATGGACTTTGCTTCTGTTAATTAGCTGAATATATATACGTGAATAGAAATCCTTGGGTTGACTAGTGGACACACATGGAAGCAAATCTATGACCTATCCTCCTTATAAGTGACACACATATATAAATGTATCTGTGTACTAGGTGTATGTATAGAGAGTGACACAGAGAGTCTTACGATAACGCGAATCTCCGGCAGGTCTGCTGCAGAGGCGCTGCAATTGTCAAAAACTTTTGCGTGCAGTTGCTTTGCTAGAAGCTCTGCCTTTCTCCTCGTCCGGTTCAAAATATACACCTGGCCCTCCTGCAGCAAACCTACTCCTCCCTCTGTCCTGCTGTTGCTTCTGCATCTGTTGCTGCTGCTGATGTCGTTCCTGCCCTCGCCGCTTCTGCTTCTACCGCTGCTCACGTCGGCGCTGCTGCTGCTGCTTCCGTTGCTGCTGCTGTCGCTTCTTCTGCCTTGTCCTGTGCTTCGAAGGGCGCAGCTGGTGGCGGTGCTGCTGCTGTTTCTACCGTAGCTGTCGCTTCTCCTGGGGGTCTCGGCAGCACTTCCTCCTCCTTGTGCTCCTTCCCTGGGATTGATCCGCAGCAGCTGCCTTCGAACTTGCTGCAGCAGCTGCTGCACGAGCTTGCAAGCGTAGACAGCAGCACGTGCTGTGCCGCCCGCACCGATGACGAGGAAGCTAGATGACGGCGGCAGCTGGTAGGCAAAGCGTGGCATCAGCAATAACGTAGGACGGTTCTCATATTGTTTTCAAGAGAGAAAGCAAGAACACTCCGACATTCACACGTGTGTATGCAGATGCGTATGTCCATATATGTGTGTATGTAAATATGTACGTATGTGTGTATATGTGCATACGTATGTGTGTGTATGTATATGTATGCACACGTATGTATGTATACCTCTGTGTGTACGTGGGTATGTATATACATATGTATCTATGTGTATGTACGCATGTATATAAGTGTGTATGTATGAAGTATAACATTTTGCGTATACTCGGATGTAAGTATGTGCTACTCAGGGTACAGGGGCACGGATGTGGGGCCGCAGCCTGCGTGGAGCCAGCAGCAGCAGCAGCAGTTGGAGTCAGATACACCTCCTCTCATAGTCTCTGCAATTCAACGTCCCCTTTCACAAACTAATACTAACTGCACACGTACATATTGATACATTTACATATATATATATATATCTGTGTGCCTGTCTATGTATACGTGTAGATACATACATGTGTGTCTTCGCATTTGTACAGAGAACGACAACACGTGTGGGACACGGACATTCATATAGAGCGCAATGCGTTGTTAGGAGAGATGGACAGGTCGATCCTGGCTTGGGAAAGCGATTATGTTTTTTGGAGGGGAAGTTCAAAAAAAGAAGAGAAGGAAATGGGGCGTTGTTGACCGCGTTGTGTGAAGCAGCAGATACTGCAGCACTTCACCGCAGCTGGCAGCAACAAAGGTATATTTCTAGCTGCAAGTATGTATGTGTCTGCGCGTGAAGTTAGACCGCGGCAGAGTTTCCACTACGTTATAGAAGAACAAATCTTCGCAGCTGGACGTCCTAGGTCTCTGCACTTTACGAACAAATGACTGGGCGAGTTGTTAGGGAGAAATTCTCTGCTTTGCAGGGGTGTGGGGTCCTCCACCACCTCGACAGCAACAACGCGTGGGCACTTGCTCGACTCCTACGAACGGAAGAAACTCGTGACAACCGAAGACGGAAAGACAAGAGAGAGACGAAAAAATGAGGAAAAGCTCCCAGCTAGCAGAGTCCTGCAACCGTCAGAAAACGGCTTCTCTCACCCAGTAGTAATTATTGAAGTACCGATAGTAGTCATATGGCAGTCTAGCAGTAGCAGTAGTAGGAGTGTCGGAATACTAGGAGCAAAATAGCATTTGTGAAACAGTTGCTGTTGTTACTGCAGTTGTAGTCATACTACTAGTAAATGTACTATCACTTATACCAGCAGTAGCTGTGGTACGACTACAGGAGTAGTAGCAATAGCAGTACTGCAGTAATAGTACCAGTACTGGCAGTAGTAGTCGTTTTGATAGTAGTAGTAGTGGTAGTAAGTAGTGGGGACAGTAATAGCAGCAGGACCAGCAGTAGCTGTCATACTCGTAGGACTGTAGTAGTAATAGTAGTTATAGCAGTACTGCAGTAATAGTACGAATACTAGCAGTAGTAGTCGTTTTAATAGTAGTAGTAGTAGGGACAGTAATAGCAGCAGTATCAGCAGCAGCTGTATCAGTAGTGTGGGAGTGGTGGTAGTAGTATAGTAGACGCAGACTTGTAGTAATAGTAGTAATGGATCCGTTGCAGTTCTACAGGAATGTTACTACATTTGCTGTAGAGTATTAGTGGTGCAGAAGTATAGGAGTAATATAATAGCACTCTAAGTGAACAATAGTTGTAGTATAGAAGTAGAGGAGTAGTAGAATAATAGGAGCAGAACGGTAGGAATAGCAGCAGTATGGTAGTAGTAGCAGCAGTACAGTAGTAGTAAGAGCAGTGGTATAGTAGCAGGAGAAGCAGTAGTTGTAGTGGCAGTAGTATAGTAGCAGGGGAAGCAGTAGTATAGTACTACTAGTGGCAGGAGTATAGTAGTAGTAATACGTCAATAGTAAGAGTAGTAATAGTAATAGTAGTGGTAGTAGTAGTAGTAGTAATAGTAGTAGTAGTAGTAATAGTAGTAGTAGTTACTACTACTATTACTAGTAGTAGTTACTACTACTATTACTATTACTAGTAGTAGTAGTAACAGTACTAGTAGTAGTAGTAGTAGCACGGTAGTAGTAATAATAGTACTACTAGGAGTAGTAATAGTAATAGTAGTGGTAGTAGTAGTAGTAGTAATAGTAGTAGTAGTTGTACGGTAGTAGTAGTAGTTACTACTACTATTACTAGTAGTAGTTACTACTACTATTACTATTACTAGTAGTAGTAGTACTGTTACTACTACTACCGTGCTACTACTAGTAATAATAGTACTACTAGGAGTAGTAATAGCAGTAGTAATAGTGGTAGCACGAGTAGTAGTAGTACTACTACTAGTAGTAATAGTAGTGGTGGTAGTAGTACGGTACTAGGAGTAGTAGCAGTAGTATCAGGAGTAGTAATAATAGTAATAGGACGGTGGTAGTAGTAATAGTAGTGCTAGTAGTAGTGGTAGTAATAAGAAGGCAGTAGTAGTGGTGCAGCAGTAGTCGTAGCGGTGGCACGGCAGCGGTAGTAGTAGTAGTAGCAGTAGTACGGTAGTAGTAATAGTAGCACTCGTAGTAGCAGTAGCAGTGGTAGTTCGGTAGAAGTAGTCGTCACACTAGCAGCAGTAGAGCGGCAGCAGTAGTAATAGTAGGAGTCGTAGTACCCGTACAGAAAAGTAGTCGTCATAATAGCAGCAGTAGAGCGGCAGCAGTAGTAATAGTAGGAGTCGTAGTACCCGTACAGAAAAGTAGTCGTCACACTAGCAGCAGTAGAGCGGCAGCAGTAGTAATAGTAGGAGTCGTAGTACCCGTACAGAAAAGTAGTCGTCATAATAGCAGCAGTAGAGCGGCAGCAGTAGTAATAGTAGGAGTCGTAGTACCCGTACAGAAAAGTAGTCGTCATAACAGCAGCAGTAGAGCGGCAGCAGTAGTAATAGTAGGAGTCGTAGTACCCGTACAGAAAAGTAGTCGTCATAACAGCAGCAGTAGAGCGGCAGCAGTAGTAATAATGGGAGTCGTAGTACCCGTACAGCAGTCGCCATAGAAGTGGTCGTGGCGTAGTGTTAGTAGACTGCACCGGGGGTGGGGCGGCTATGGGAGTCGTGGTGGAGTTGCTGCAGGTGCGAAGGGTGGGGGAGTGAAGCGCCATCTTGTGGAAGAATAAATGAGAGAAGTTACGCAGCAGAAATTCATTGGAAGTAGCGATAATGCCCCCCCCCCTTGTTTTCCCTCGGCCAGCCACTTCCAACGGCGCGCGTGTATGTCAGGCAATAGAGGTTACAACACGTGCTCATTTATATTTTCCGCGTCTGCTGCTGAGAGAAAGATACAGAGAGAGAGGAAGACAGCGGTAGCAACAAGGACGTACACACATTTCTACTGGCAGCGATACAAGTACTGAAGAGGACAGCGTGAAAGCATATATTGACAGCCATATAAGCTGTCCGCGGCCAGTGTATAACGGCAGCGACAAAAGTGACCCTGACGAGAACGAGAGCGGCCAATATACATATATATACATATATGTGGAGAATAAGAGTGACACCAGCCTATATATGTATATATATATACATATATATCGGCGGCGAGCAAAATATGGAGGCGAACGCCAAGGGCCAATACATATACATACATATATAAGAATAGTCAGAGGGACAGCGGCTACTTTGTAGTGGCAGGGATGATATGTGACAGGAACCAATACATATATATATATGGTGCCAGCGGTAAGATGAATATTAAGGAGAATGACTGCGGCGGAAATATATGTATGTGAAGAAGATCACGGGTGACAGCAGCGAATATATAAGGGCGGCGATAAGAAGAAGAATATTGAGGAGACAGACAGGGGCCACTGAACTCAAGCGAAAGTAACGAAGAGGAGATTGTGAGAGAGGCGACTTTTTCTCGTGGCAGGGATAAGAAGAAGAAGAATACCAAGAGAAACGAGAGCAGCAGCAGTACTTGATTGCGGCGACGCCAGCATGCGTGAAAATGCGTAGTTGTGACGCTCCCAAGAGCCAGGAGGGTCCTCTTCTGCCGGTGGCTCTGCTAACAGCATAAGGACAGGCGTGGAGAATCTCTGAAAAGTCGTGGAGCAGCAAAATAAACGCCGTCGAGGAGAAGGGACGGCAACAACGAGAGAAGCGCAGACAGAAGAAAGGAGGAGATGAAGGACGAGGACGAGGAGGGGGTTTTGAAGAGGAAAAGCGGAAGGGAAGAGAAAAGGAAGAGCCACTGCAGGAGAATAAGCAGAGAGAAGACTTTTGCAGGAAAAGGCCAGAAAATCAGCAGGCGTCTCACAAAGGCCCGGGAAATTATCACTTTTGCGATAGCCGCGTAGTCCGTGTTCGTTCCGCATAGCCGTCCGTGGGCGTCCCAGTACACGGTGTTCACCTGAGGCAGGTGTAAACGGAGAGGGAGAAAAAAAGAAGTGCAAGAGAAAGCTTCAAAGACAGAGATGGAGAAGGACAGCAGCAGTCCAGCACGTCCCTGGGCCAAGGAAAACAGAGGAAAAGGAGGCTGAGACGCAAAGCAAGAAATGAAAGAAAAAACGCAAAGGTGGTGGCGAAGAAACACACACAGCGCAGACAGAAGAATACAGAGGAACGGACGCCCTCTTCCTCGGGTGCGCTGGCACGCGCATGCAGAACGCCTCGAGAGAAGACCAATGCCTCATAAACGGGCAGGCTGCGGAGAAAGTCAGGGAAGAAGTGTTTCTGCTTCTTTTCACGACAATGGCGGGGGTGCACGCGCGCGCGGCCGCGGTGAAGAAGAAGTCAGAAGAAGGGCAAACTTCGCCAGAAACATCCCTCGGTGTATCACACGAAGAGTCACCAACGAAGCATGTGCACCACGGCCTCAACGGCCCACAAAAAATCCACGCACAGACATATATATATATATATAGGAAGAGAGGAAGAGAGAAAGAGAGCTGTACATATGTATAGAGGAGAATATATATGTGACTTTACAGATATGTATATACACACATATGTACATATATATACACATGTGTGTATCAAACTAGAAACCCAAACACGCACAGACGGGGGGGTGTACGTATACATATATATATGTATGTGACTACTTGTGCACACATATTTATATACGTGTATATCATTATATTTCGTATATTGATATATACAGGTGTTTATTTATATGTGTGAGACTAGTAGAAAGATGGGTGAACTTCGCCTTTCGAATCTCCTGGAGAGCAGTAGCAGCAGCAGCAGGCTGCCTCACGCAGACAGAGATTCCTATTAACGTAAGCACCTGCATCTGTGTATATATGTATATACAGGTACCATCATATACACGTGTCTATATGTACTACATATAGAGAGAGAGAATAAGAAAATATATTCATACATATATATATGTATTTGTAGACAACGATATGCTACTTTTACTGTAGGAAGAACACGTGTCGTTTACTCATGCGCTGCATCGGCGTGAAGAAAAAAAGAAGAATAGCCAAGGACACCGTCCCCTCTCTTTGAATGTGTATGTGCGTGTGTGTTGGCATGCGTGTGGGTCATTTTTTGTGTGTGGGTATGTGCAGCCCGGTTGCAGCAGTCTCCCCCAATTTTTGCATGCGGCGTGTGAGTGTTTCTCTCCGTCTTTCTCTTTCTCTCTGGAAAACAATGCGCCTTTCATTTTGCGGCAGACGACGCACACACAGAGACAAATAGACTTCTCCTTTTATATATATATATGTATGTGCATATATCTGTATATTATGAATACACATCTCTCTCTCATATATATATATATATATATATATATATGCATGTGTACATACTACGGATACACTTCTCTATCTCTCTGCATATATGTATATACGCATATGAATACACTTCTCTCTCTCTCTATATATATATATGTATATACAACAAATACACCTCTCTCTCTATCTATACATACATATATACACATATATACATTTGTGTGTATACTAGGAATGCACGTCTCTCTCTATCTATATACTATGAGTACACTTCTCTCTCTCTAGGTATATACTATGAATACACTTCTCTCTCTCTCTACATATATATAAGCATACGAATACAAGTCTCTCTCTGTATATATATATATATCATACGAATACACTTCTCTTCATACATATGTATATACTACGAATACACTTCTCCCTCCCTCTCTACATACAAGCAGATGTGTACTACGAATGCAGTCCTCTCAGCAAGTCTGGCTGCGCAACCGAAAAAAGACAAATTCGACCCTCCTGCCCGCTCCCCTCCCACACAGCGAAGTGTGTTGGGGTTGTGACGGCAGAGAGAACCTCCAGCAGCAGCTGCCGTTCGATTTTGGAGATCTACACCAATGTAAATTTCTTCGATATGGCCAAGTAACGACTATACGTCTATAAAGGAAAATACACATATAAATATACGTATATATATGTTGGTGAGTAGCTGTTGTCGTCCGCAAAGAAGTGACATACAGCCCCGCCGCCGGAAGAGAACCCGGGACGCATGCGTCTCATGTGCTGCATTCGTGTCTCCCTCGCAGTCTCCCTGTTGCGCGTCCCTTCTCTACTCGTGCAGCAGCTTCTTAAAAATACGTCTCTCTTCCTGTCTCTCCTTCTGTTTCGCTTCCTACTTTTCCTTTCCTTCCCCAAGAAGGAAACTTTCAAGAGACCGCACGCAAACAGCAGTCTCTGTCTACGTTACCGTGTGCTAAGCAGCCAGCACACACGTACACGTAGACACTGCCGCCTACTGCTTCCCAGGGAAGGCGCGCTGTCATACGTGCTCTAGCCCCGCGTATGCCTCTCTCTATCTTTCGAGGCGAAAGTTGCTGCTGCAAGCTGCTGCTAAGGCCGCTCGTCCACGAACCACACGCATGCAAGATGACGCCCCCGCCCCTTCCTTTGTCGCTGTCTTTGAAACGTCCCTGCTGCGGTGACGAAGGCACTTGCGGCTCAACACACGGGCCTCATACGGAGAAAAGAAGCTGCTGCACGACGCACCACCGCCGGGCCTACACACGACGAAAAGCAGCTGCCGCTCCTGCTGCTGAGCGTAGCTCTCTGCTGCTGCTTCTTGCTGCGTCGCGGGGGACAAGGCGCCTTCTTCTACGGAGCCTCAAATAGAAATGTACACCTGCACCAGCCAGCGTCTACATGTGTGTACACACACATATCTACGTATATACCCATTCCTATATACATATGTATTATGCACGCATATACATGTGCACATATATCTACACACATATGTAGATCTACATACATACACAAGCCAGCGTCTATTTGTTTGTACACGAACACAAGCGTATCTCTCTACACATTCCCCTACATATATATATACGTTAGTACATGCATGCACGTACACGTATATGTACGTCCATATACACACCTATATATGTATACACTTATGTATGTGTGTGTATATATACACAAACAAGTATAGACCCACGTCGATAATGAAAAGCCGTTGACGCCTATAAAATGTGATTCTTCAAGCAAATATTTATTTATATACGTGGATGTATAGATGTGGGTAAATAGAGATACAAAACAAGGCCATACATATATATATATATATACATATATGTACGTGTAGCTTACAGCTTGAATATCTGCGGCAGCGGCGTCGACGCTATGAAGAAGGGGAAGTACTTTTTCTTTGAAAGGCACCGTGACAGCACCACCGCCGCATGTGAGAGGCGACGCGCGTTGCAGGAAATGACGCATCAGTGTCTCGAGTTCGTCAATTTCTCTTTTTTCTTCTGGCTTTCTTGTCTGCTTTGCTTCTTGCTCGGCTTCCTCCTCCTGCTGCTGCTGCTGGCACGTCTGCTGCTCCTCGCCCTCAGTCCGCTGCTGCAAACGGTCGAGCGCTTGGTCGTCCTTCTCGCCCTGCGCCTCCTCTTGGTACTTCGTCGCTGCCGTCCCGGCCAGCTGCTGCTGCTCCTCTTTCAGCTGGCACTCCTGCTGCTCCCCCGCTTGCTCCTGCTGCTGCTCTCGCCTTTGCTGTTGCCGCTCTTCCTCCCTCTGCTGCTCCTCCCCCGCCTCCTGCTGCTGCTGCTGCGTTTTCTCTTCCTCTTTCTCTTCCTCCACCTGCTTCTCCCAAACCCGAAGCAGGTGCTCCTGCTTCTTCTGTGGTTGCTGCTGCGCGCGTGGGGTCTGCGGCGCGGCGCTGCTGCGTTCCTTGCAGCCTTCGCTACCGGCCACGTCCTCGTGCCACTCCCTGCAGGGGAAGAGGAAGAAGCAGCAGCGGCCCTTAAAGGCGGCTGCTGCTCCAAAGAGAGAATTGTAGAAGGTGGGTGACGGCGACAGCAGCACTGGGGAACCGAAGAGAAAGAAACGCATGCAAGGGAGGCGCCGCCTCCAGCGGAAGTCGTATAAACTCGCTGCAGTCACCTGCCCGAACGGCTGCACGTGCATCAGCAGCAGCAACACCAAAAGCAAATTGATCAGCAGCAGCACGTCATCACCAGCAAATCTATCGGCAGCAGCAATTCAGTCCACACCAGGAGACCTATCAGCGCAGCAAATCAGTCAGCAGCAGCAAATTTACCAGCAGTAGGACACTTTGATGCACTGCCGTAACTTCCTATCTATTCCTCTTCGTAAATACTGGCACACCTCTGTCTATCTTTCTCTCAACAGATGTATTACCAGTACACCTGCGCAGCCCTACACACACATATATATATATATATGATTGTAGATATACATAGATACATAGATATGGATACATATGTGTATACAAGTACATATTATATATATATCTTTGCACGGCTTTAAATATAGGCGCTCTGCCGTATTTTGGATGTTCCGCCCTCTCTTAGGATGTGTCTCCTCCACCGTTTTCTCTTCCACTCCGATTTCTCCTGTGTACTTATATATATAGCGGTGTACGTACGCGTATATTCATCTATATATATACACACACAAATACAAAAGTATGTTCCTACTGCTGATAAAGAGAGGTCCTCTCGTTGTCACAGAAGAGGACTACTTCTACTTCTGCAGAGACAGCAGCTCTGCTCACGTTGGCTTTTTCTTCGGCGGCAGGACAGGTGGGAGAGAAAAAAATGTTGCAGAAGCGCGTGTGGCTCCAGGCTCTGCCCCCGAGAAAAAACAGCAGAGGTTTGCCAAGCGCCACTTCGGCTCGATCTATCGCGCTAACGAAGGCTTCCTCCTCAACGTCGGAGCTTCCTCCTTCTCCTCCATTTTCTTCTTCTTCTTCGGGTTCTTCTTCTTTTTCATCTTCTCTGTCCTCTGTGTGGATTGTTCGGTCATTGCCTGCAGTCTTCTTTTGTCTGTCTTTCGCTTCTTCTCCGTGTGTCTTTGGCAGCTGTCGCCGGCTGCCTTTTAATGTCCCGCCTTCTCCTTCTCGCTCTTCCCACGTCCACGTGCTGCCAGAGAACGTGCCGGTCTTGCTGCCGTTTCCTGGCTGCTGCTGCTGCGAGGCCGTGCGGGGGCCTCTGCCCCCTGCAGAAGAAGCCTTCTTGCCATTTAAAGAGACGAAATCGCGTAAATTCCTCTCCTTTCCTTCTTCTTGTTCATCCTCTCCCCACGACGCTGCAGAGAGATGCTGCAGTTTCTTGCGAAAGTAAAGAGCCAGCAAGCCGCTGTCCACACGGCCTTCCCCAGACCTCGTCTGCCTCTTGCTTCCCCTTCCTCTCACGCTGCTGCTGGACTTGCCTCTGCCATTTCCGCTGCTCCTGTCAGAGAAATCCCGCGCGATCCTGCGGCGGCTGCTTATCGTCGATTCCTCCGCCTGCTGCTGCGTCCTGCTGCTGCTGCGAATTGTGCGCCGTTCTCCGGAGCCACCAGCACAAGGGAGAATGCAGCTGCTGCTCTGGGTCGCTTCCCGCTGCACAACGTTGCTGTTGCTGCTGGTCGACGCAGACTGATACACGCTGCTGCTCCTTCTCCTCCTCCTCCTTCTTCTAATCAGCCCAGTCTCGCAAAGGCTGCGGGTGACGTCGCTTGATCCGCGCCTCTGGCTTTTGCTGCTGCTGCTCCTCCTCCTTCTTTCAAGAGCACGCCCAAAGTCGCTGCTGCTGCGCAGTGACTGCTGCTCCTCCTCCACGCTTCTCCTCCTCCTGCTGCTGCTGCTTCTTCTACGTGGCTCGCTGCTGCCCCTGTTGCTGCTGCTGCTCTTGCTGCTTCCCTTGTGCCTCGCCTCTCCAGGCGCCTCGGGCGTCAGCACCACCTTTACGAGCGAAGCGAAGGAGTATGCGGCGTCCCCGACTATTCTGCAGCAAAGGGATAAAAAAGGGAAAAGAACAAAGTGAGGAAGGAAGGACAATCGGCTGCAGCGGCGAACGTCAAAAGCAACGAGAGACAAGGCAGAGAAAAGCAGCTCCGGCGCTTGTTCAGCAGCAGCACTACGAGGCATGCGCCACGGGTTCTCGTAGCAGCAGCAGCAGCCCGTCGCGCTGCCCCAACGTCTCCGTCTCTCTACTTCTGAGTAAAAGTGGAAGTCAACCAAGCTCTCACATCGCAGTTTCCCCGGCTACAAGCTGCCGCAGTATCCTTCGCAGACGTACGTAGTACACGTAGAAATAGTTCGCTTTCTGTAGTGAAGCCAACGCCGCTTCCACACGTACGTGTGTGCACGTGTGTGTGTACGAGTAAATTTCGCTGTTTGTTCAGATGATAAGGCGCCTTCCCGGTTTACACATGTATACTCTTTTTTCTCGCGGAACGGACGCAGGTTTCTCTTTATATATATGTCTGGGGAAATAATTTGCTTCCTGTCGAGAACTGCAGAAAAGGCAGCGCGCGCCCTTCCTGCGGACACTTGCCCAAGTGATGCATGCGCGTGCGTGCTTTGTTCGTAGAGGCACCCACAGCAGCCACTGCGGGCCGCAGCAGCAGCGTTGGTATGGCGCGCTTGCATCAGATATACAGATATATACTACGAATGTCGCAGCGCATAGCTGCAACAAGCCCACCCGGCCCAGGCGAGAAAACACCTGCAAGTGCCTCGCAGAACGTTCTCCACGAGCGTCGCCACATGTGCCGCAGGCACACACATATACTTACAAACGCGCGTATATACATATATATATGGATATGTATATGTGTAGGTCTACCACACGCACGTCTGTATACACATATATATATATATATATATATATATATATATGTATGTACAGATGCGGGTAGACATATATATACATATATTTGGGTAAGAGAATCCGGGACAGACGTAGACACGCGCGCTCGCCGATGCCACTGTGGGGCTGCGCTAGGAGAGGCAGCATTTTGCCGGGGTCGTAGCGAAGGAGAGCGTGAGGTGGTTGTTGAGATATGCTTCCGCTGCTGCTTTCAACTGGTGCGAGTGTTCTCCTCTTCCCCTCCTCCTCGTTTGTCTTTCCAGCCCGACTGCATGCAGCAGCTACAGATGCCGTTGTAGACGCCCGTCTGTACACCTTTGTGACAGGTCTACTATACACACCCCACACACACAAACGTGTGCAGATAAAAACATGCAGATAAACTTCTTTTCTGTCCCTCTCTTCCTTTCTGTTTCTCCACGACGCTTCTTTTGGCCCTCTCCTCGTCTTCTGCTTCTCCCCTTCCTATTATCCCGCTGCATTTCTCTTCTAGGACGCTCAAGCAGCGCCGACTTCCGCGCCCTCACGCAAATATGTCTGCCTGCGCTCGTCAGAGAACATGCCTGCAGGGTTCAAGAAGGAGTAGCAGCCTTCACGCGAGGAAGACAGCAGATGCAGCAGCAGCGGCAACCTTGGAGTGTTTCCTGCTGCAGCCTTCTGCGGCGCTGCTGTGTCTTCTGCTGCCGCTGGTGCTTACGCGAAGAAGCGCTGCAGCTGCCGGTACCTGCTGCCGCGTGAGCTGAAGCGCCGGTGCACAGAGACCAGGTGCCGTCGCCCTGGGGGGTGGTCTTCTGTGAGCAGCGAGAGAAATGAACTCCTAGTTCGTTCTAAGAGACGTCCAGAGGAGCATGCGCAGCATGCGTCGGGCGATCGCCTTCTCCCGAGGGAGACGTGCCTCGGCAAATCAGTCGAACGATCGGTCAGTCTTTCCCCGTCACCTGCTGCTGCTGGATCTTGCTGCGGCATCGTGTGCAGCTGCTCCCGACGCTGCTTCGAAAGTCGCGCCGGAGCACCGGCAGCACCACCAGAAGAACAAAGACGAGACACCTCGGGACGCTCACTAGCAGCAGAAGCTGCACCAGTAGCAGGAGAGGACGCAGCGGCACCAGCAGGAAGAGGGGAAAGAGCAGCAATAGCAGCAGGAGAGGAAGCGCCCGCAGCAGGAGAGAAAGTGCCTGCAGCAGGAGGAAACGCACCCGTAGCAGAAGAGGACGCAGCAGCCGCTGCAGGAAGAGAGGGAAGAGCAGCAGCAGCAGCAGGAGAGGAAGCAGCAGCAGGGGAGAACGCAGCAGCAGGGGAGGACGTAGCAGCCGTTCTCGCCACTGAAGAGCGGCACGGCAGATGTTTGTTCGGACGTGTTTTCCCCGGTGGAGACATCCTTCTGCTGCGGCACCGCTGCGAAGACAGCTCTCGGGCGCTACCGTTGGCGAGTGGTTGCGGACAGCCAGAGACGCTTCCGCTGTTGTTCTCTTCACTTGATACAGAGAATTTGAACTTCCCCTTGTCCGGGGTTCTCATATCTATGCTTCGCTTCTTCAGCAGCAGAGACGGGAGCTGTCGCCAACTTTGCCGAACAGCAATGGCTGCATCCGTCTCCTCGGCAGACAGCAGCAGCTGCAGCTGCTGTGCCTCAACGTCCATCCAGTCCGCACCGCGTCGCCCCACCTCCTGCAGCAGCAGCACATAGGCGCGCAGCAGCACAAGCCTACGCTCATGCGCATGCGGTGCTGGGGCTGCTGGGCACATTGCCAGCTCGTTGTCGTCGTGAGGGCAGCGACACTTCAGCAGCGGCCAGGCAGAAGAAGCCCGGCTTCCTGCTGCAGCAGCAGCACCAGCAACGCTCCCCCTGAGAGACGGAGGAAAAACCGACCGAGGACATGCCGGCGCGCAGCTAGCCGCAGGTGCAGGAGGTGCTGCGCCAGCCACCGGACGAGGAGGAGACGCCGCAGCGTCTTCTCTAGCAGGCGGAGAAGAAGGCGAAGAAGCCAAGGAAAAGGAAGAAGAGGAACAGGAAGAAGGGGACGACGACCGAGAGGAGATGGAAGAAAGGGAAGGAAAAGAGGACAAAGAAGAGGACGAAGAAGAAGAGAGAGAAGCATGCTGCGTTGATGTGGGAGAAGCTGCTGCCGTGAAAACGCGTGCGTCAGGCCCAGCAACCCCAGCAGCAGCAGGAAGAATAGTCCGGGGAAAACGAGAAGAGCGCGTCGTACGAGAGAAGAGCAACAGATCACTTTCAGGTCGAGGACGGCGGCCCAAGGTAGTTTTCCTCGCAAGCGTCACTTCAGCATCTTGTTTCGTCGTAGCAGCCACTGCAGCGGCATCAGCAGCAGCAGCAACTGCAGGGGCAGCAACAGCAGCAGCCTGAGCAGCGTCCGTAGCAGCAGGTGCAGGAACAGGGAGAGAAGCAGCAGCCGCAGCACTGGCAGCGACAACAGCAGCTGTCGCAGCAGCGGCAGTGTGGGAAGCAGCAGCACGAAGACTGACCGGATCGACAGCAGCAGCTGCAGCAACAGAGACAGTAGTAGTGGGAGCCGCAGTAGCAGTCGGTGCCGCAACAGCAGTCGGACCGGCAGCAGAAGTGGTAGCGGCAGCACCAGTGGGAGCGGCAGCAGCGGGTGTAACCGTGAACGGAGGGGGGGCAGAGGCAGCAGCAACTGGCGGCGTGAAGTCCCTCGGGACGGGTGCAGATGAGGAGGAGGAGGAGGAGAAGCAGCGTGCTGCAAAGACTGGCGCCCGTAGAGACGTGCTGCTGCTGCTCCCCCACGGCGACGCTATTGCTGCAGCCCCACGCGCGCACCGGACACTAGCTCGCCACTGCCGCAGCGCCTCTGCATCTGGCTTTACTTCTTCTTTTTCTTCGCGCAGCAGCTGCTGCAGCACCAGCGGGTGAGTCGCCTGCAGCTTCCCCCCGTCTTCCGCTGTTCGCAGCGTCAGCAGCAGCGGCCGGTTGCACAGCAGCCTGCACACATCAGTACACACTGCAGCTCTACAAATGCATACATACATATATGTATATACATATATGCCACATAAATAGAGAGAGAGAAGGCGAGAAAGACAGGCAGCACAGGCAGGCAGAGCAGAGTAATACACATGTAAGTCTGTCTTGTGTGTCTCCACATACAGACAGATATACTCTAGAGGCAAGAAACGCAAGGCTGGAGCCTCAGGAGTTGAAAAAGAGAGAGAAAATTGTATAGGGAGAAGAACGGCAAGAAAAGAGGAAAAGAAGAGAGTAGCTGAATTTTAAGAGATTCACAAAGAGGTCGAGAGATATGCAACAGCAACGGGACGGGCAAGCGGTACGAAACACATCTACACAGAAAAATATACAGAGAGAGAAAAACACGCATATATATATTTATATGGAAGACAGATACGTATATATATTTATATACATATATATATATATATATATATATGTAGAGAGAGACAGAGAGAGAAAGAGAGACAGACGGACATATATATATGTATATATATATATACACACACACACTCTCATATCTACAGATATACATAGAGAGAGATGGATAGATATATATAGATTTATATATATACACACACATAGATAAGCGTATACACAGAGAGATAAATTCACCTAAAACAGACAGGTATAAAAGTATTGACAGACCGAGAGGTACATAGATAGATAGGTAGACCGCTAGGTATGTATGCATATGCATCCATATAGACAGATAGACCTAGGCATATATACATATATATATGAATATATGCATACGTGTATGTATATATGCATATGTAAGGCTGCATGTGCCAGTGAGCTTCGGCCTTTAATTTGTCTCGAGACAGGAGGTGAGCCTGGGATCAGATAGATATGAACACGCATATATGTATGCGTGTACATGTGTATAGGGAGATAGACCTAGGCATATATACATATACATATAAAGAAAGAATTTGCTGCTGGGCACTCCCCGAACACTCTTTTATTCTTTGCCAAGAAGGGCCTTCTGCGCCGCCTTTGTCTGCATGCGCTGTGTGGCGCGCGTACACGTTGTCTCGGCCACAAGGGAAACCGACCCCACAAAAATCGACTTCATTGAGAAGAAGAGGAAGTGGAAGTGGAGAAGGAGGAGAAGAAATAAAGTCGGCCACTTTTTTTGTGTGCGCTGCCAACTTCTCTCTCTTTTTCTCTCCCTGCGGAAGGATGGGTCTGCTCCTGCTGCTGCTGCTGTAGACCGAGGCAGTGAGAGGAAAAGGCGAAGCGCAACAGCAGCAGCGTGTGATAAAGAGAAAGAGAAGCGCAAGGAGCACGCGACCCCTACCGCAGAAAGAAAATCTGCCAGTCCAGCGCCTCTAGCGAAGAAAGGAAGTCTCCCCGGATTTCTACTGCGTCGACGAGTCTGCAGCAAGAAGCGTTTCCCGCAGCAGCGGCACAGAACAACAGAAAGACAGGGAAGATAGAAAGAGGAGAAAAGGCCGGAGAAGGACAAAAAAAAAGACAGAAAAGATAGAGAAAGACAGAGAAGATTAAAAAAAAGACAGAAGAGATAGAAGGGAGGAGACACGAGACAGAAGGAGCGAAAGAGAGACGGCCGCTCGGCTGCATGCAATCGCACACAGACATACACTCATACGTACGTACCCCACACAGAGATGCGACACGTAGTAGTAGGAGGCAGCAGAGTGTGGGCAGAAAATATTCTCCAACGAGAGACGGAGAGACACACGGAGACGGAGAGACGGAGGAGGTCGAGCCATGTGCGAGAGAAGACACACGCACACACAGAGGGCCTTGCCACAGACAGACAGACGGAAGCGTCTATCTACAGAAGAAGTTGTGCTGATTCAAGAAGCGAAGAATGTGCCGAACGAATCTTTCACAACATTGGAAAAGCACATATATTCATAAATCCGCAAACGTGCACACATGCACATATATATATCCCTCTAGAGAGGAAGAGAGTGGTGGAGCAGCACATATAAAGTCAGAGAGTTATATACGTACATATATAGAGAGAAAAAGAGAGACACAGGAAGACAGGGGGCTATACATATATATGTGTATATATAGAAATATATATTGGGAGAGGGGGACAGGTAAGTACGTTGATCCGTGTCTGTTCGTATCTGTAACCAGGTTCGTTGCTACATGGGAAAGATATACATATGCATGTGGACAGACACAGATATATATATGTGCATGTATAGAGAACACTATCAGTGGGTAAGTGTACATACATGTATATTTATGGCGAGACGTACGCGTATAAAATGAGGTGCTGAGACCTAAGTATACGGATGGGTAGACGTACATTTATATATATGCATACGTGTGAAGAAGTGCACACGCTCACATATGTATATATATACATATATGGGCACAGATACATAGATACATAGAAGTTTACGTACGCAGATGTATATAGACAAAGACCTATACTGACACGTATGTGTTCACATATACACACAGGTATACAGAATAGTCTACGTACAAAGTGATATGAGTAGATATCTACATTTATGAGTGTGAATACATATATATATACGTAGATATAGATATGGAGTTGGACGTATATAGGGAAACAGATACACACCTTCACAGATGAGTATATACACATATATATATATGAATGTAGGCGCGTTTACTTTTGTTAGGCACACGGATGCTTCTCGAGGGCGATACGACAAGGAAGAAAGAAGAGGAAGAAAAAAAGTGCGAGGCTTCCCGTGGCAACTGCCCAGACAAACGAAAACGTGGCTGAGTGAACTTCTGTCTCTGCGTGCGAACGGGCGAGCGCACTACTTTCACTACTAAACTTCCCATCCCCTGCCCTTCGCCCACGCCCAGAAACACACATATATACAGAAGGCAGCGAGAGAGATGAACACGTGTGTAATGCACTATATTCGTACAAAAGTAGAATCGTATATTCATATACGACTAGAAATTCACATGCACATATATATATGTATACGAATGCATATATCTTCGAGTTTATGTATGTATAAATTAGTATGTTAGTACAAAAACTACAAGTGTGCTCATACACGGCTACACCTTCCGTCTGTACATACACTTATATATATATATATATTAGTATGTTGACACAAAGTAGATATGTATTGATGTAGGCCTAGACGGTCTGTCTGTACACATGTATACATATATATATATATTCAGTGTAGTATAGTAGTACAACGTAGGTATGTATTAAGAGAGGCCTACAGCTGTACGTATATATAAAGGTATTAATACAGGTTTACAGAGATTCCGCCAGATACATATATATATATATATATATATTTGTATGCAAGGGACCACATAAATAGTCGTACATACATATATATATATATATACGCATACGTGTACGAAGGGGGAAATATATATATATATATATGCATATGTACCAGAGAAGAGCGAAGGGTGTGTGTGTATACATGTGTTTTTAAAAGAAGAGATAGATAGAGACAGACAGAGAGAGAGAAAAAAGAAGCGAAGAAGAAAGAGAAGGAGAAGGAGAAGCGGAGAAGGAACAGATAATTTCAGGCAGCTGCCGTACTTGGCTTCTTCGGTCCAGTCAATCGCGCACCACTGCTGCTGCTGCTGCACCTGCTGCTGCTGCTGCACCTCCTGCTGCTGCTGCTGCATCTCGTGCTGCTGCTGCTGCTGCATCTCCTGCTGCTGCGTGTTGTCTCTTGGGAGAGGCAGGAGAGGGTGCACGCATGTTAGAAAAGATGTGTAAGGCAGGAGGGGAGGCGCTGGACCAGCAACAGCAGCAATGAACAAGAACCACACTTTCAATATTGCGCGCGCATAAAACTCAAATATATCTGCTTCCGCTGGTGCAACTCCTGCCGCTGCTGATGCAACTCCTGCTGCTGCTGATGCAACTCCTGCCGCTGCTGTTGCGACTTGGGTTTCTGCGGCGACTTCCACTTTGCTTGTTGCTCCTGGTGCCCTTGCTGCTGCTCCCCCTGCTGCTGCTCTCACGGCTGCTGCTGCTTTTGTTGCTGCTGCTGCTGCGGCTAAGGACTGCTGCTGACACGAACGAGGAGGTGCAGGAGCAGCAGCAGGAAAGTCACACCACGTGAACCCCAGCTGCTGCTCGGGTTGTTTCGAAGAGGTGGCCGCTAAAAAAGAATGAGAGGGAGAGCAGGGAGAGGAGTAAAAGCGGGGAACGGAAGAAGGAGCAGAAGACGACGAGGCCGCGGGTAATCGGTGCGAGCAAGACGCACCCGCAGGACCAGCAGCCGCAGCAAAAGCAGCAGCAGAAGCAGCAGAAAGAGCTGCAGAAGTAGCAGCAGCAGAAGCGACAAACCTCACAGCAGCAGGAGCAGCAGATGTAGCAGCAGCAGGATACGGAGAATAGCTGCTGAACGGAGGCGCTGCGGAAGACCTCGCCCAAGAAGGAAGAAGAGGAAGAGATAACTTGTGAACAAGTTGCTGTAGCATTTCTGTTGAAAAAGGAGTACGAGACGGAACTTCATCAGTGTGTGCTTCTTCTTCTTTCTGCGCGTGGCAGCAGGAGGAGTCGGCCTCGCCAGCGGCAAGAGACAACAAAGTTGCCGCTGCCTTCTCTAAGCCGCTGCTGCTGCTCCTGCAGCAAGCACGCTCGGACGTCGCGGCGCACCTGCGACGGCGGCAGCAGCAGCAAGCCACGCTTCGAAAAGCAGCAGCTCGACCGTCCGGGTCTACGCATCTCCTGGTGCACAAACCGGGCGTGCTGCTGCTGCAGAGAGAATGACAGTAGCAGCGCAGAAATCGGATGGTCGCCGCTGGCGACGGCATGAAAAATTCGTAGTTGGCCACGGCTTGAAAGAGAGGCTGCCGTCGTAAGTAGACAGCGCTCTCCTCCGCTGCAGCAGCAGCAGCAGGATCCCCACGGCCTGCAGCAGACGGAGCAGCAGCAGCACCAATAGCAGTGGCAGTTCGTAAAAAACAAGCAGCGGCGGCATCGGCACCAACGTCCACCACTTTCCTGGCTGAGGAAGCAGCAGCACCACCAACACAGGGCTGCTGTCTTATCCGAACAACGCAGCAGCAGCGGCAGCAGCAGCAGCAGCGGCAGCGGTAGCAGCAGCGGCAGCAGCACGCACGGAGAGGGGGTCGCATCGTTTCCGCCCACCAGGCGCAGTAAAACTTTTCTGACGTTTCTCATAGAGTCCTACAGGGCAAAGACCCAAAAAAGAAGAATAAAGGAATACCGACGGAAAGTGGGAGAGACAAGGAGGAGAAGCAGAAGCGGAAAAGGGAGAACGGAAAAGAAAAGGCGAAGAAAAAAGGGATTACCTGGCGAAGCAGACGCAGCAGCAAGACCCGAATAGGCGGCGAAGTACGACGGTGTCCTCCCCTGCAACTCGCAGAATTGTCGCATGCAGTGGCAGACTGAAATGCTGGACGAGAGATGCACACACGCCCGCTACGACGACCTCCTGCAGACCCCCTACCAGGAGCCGGAGACACAGAGAGACCGGAGTAACATCCTGCTGCCTGGTACACACTCCCCAAGGCACTCAAAAAAGATACCCATATATAGATATTTATATATATAAATATACATATGTAAGAAGATGGACCGATGTCTACGCAGATTGGCACAAGTATGTGTATGTCCATACTTGTGTGTCTACGGATACGTACATGTGTGCGTGTGTACTTCTATACATAGGTACATGCGTATCTCCACATACAAACACACATGTGTGTACAGAAATAAGATATGTTTATATATACGTGTCTACAGGCATATACAAGCACACGTGTACAGAAATGAAAGGAGCATACATACATACATACATGCATACAGACATACACATATATATATATATGTATACGTGTGTACGCATACGTACATACATGTATGGACAGAGAGAAAATCGACAAACATATAAATACATATATGGGTATATACATGTACATGCGCGTATGTGCACATGCTTATATGCCTGTGTGTACAGAAATAAAGTACAGTTGTGGGTCTAGATATACGTGTATGTATATGTATACATATCTACACATAAGTACACACAAACATACGTCTAGAACCACGTTTCATACATGTGTGTGTGTATGCACGTAAGTGGGAAGCGACAGAGAGTAGCCCGGTTCTGGCGTGGATCGCCTGGCCAGTGCGTGGTGCGGTGTACGTACACCTGAACGAAAGCCTGGAGTGGTCTGCATGCGCAGGACCGCCGGAAATTGCAGCAGAGCCCCACAATAGTCGCAGCAGACACGGGGCGCAGAGGGTCAGCGAAAGAAAACACTTGCAAGACGCGAGAGAAACAGAGAGAAAAGAACAGACGGCGGGGACGCCTGCTGCTCTGGAGAAAACGGCAATGACGCCCAACGCACGCACGCGTATGGGGAGATGCTGGGGTGTACAGACAGCCCGCGAGTGTACATACACCCGCCACGGGGGCGTACAGAACTTCTGCGTGTACGCACGCGTAGGAAAACAGAGAGGATGAGGAAAGGACGGAGGGAGAAAAGGGAAGGAAAGGAAAGGAGAGAATAGACGTGAATATACGCAGACGTGCAGGGGAGGGGACAGATATACAGAGACGGACAGGTCTACGCACATTCGTAGATAGATATATATACATAAATAAATGCACATACCGAGATACACACATATACATATATATATTTACGTATGGAATGAATATATTTGTATATATCTTATCATACACAAATATACATATGTATACATGCAGATACACATATACAAATATGTAGAAATATATAGAAGGACAGGGAGGGTGAGTTATTTAGGCACATGCACAGGATACACAGAGACAAATTTGTCGGGAGGAACAACATACGCATGTGGACAGAGACAGAGAGAAAAGAAAGAAAAGAAAGACAGCAAGAGAAGGGAGGAGCAGCGCACAGAGAAGAACAAGGAGGCGAGAAAGTGACAAGAGGGCGTCCACCCTCAGAATATCTCTCTATATATGTGCGCCTACATATACGCCAATGCGGGCGTCGAGTCGACGCATATATATACATATATCAGCAGCAGGCGAGGGGGGTGAGACAAACTGTCGCAAGTCACCTGTTTCGACAAGCTCCTTCGCCGCGTCTCGTCTCCATCGCACCGGAGCCAGACGACAAGGGGCTCTGCGTCCAGCAGCTGCAGGGCCTCGCTGCTCTCTACTATTCCTCCTCCGCATGCAATGACGCAGTTCTTTCCGCTGCTGCTGCTGTTGCCCGGTGCGCCCAGTTGATTTGCATCCCTCACTGCCAGCAAATACTCTCCCAACAACTTCAAGCATGCAGCCTCCTCGTCCTCCTCTCCCGCTGGTGTTGGCCGGGCAGCTGCTGCTACGCCCGTGTCTCCTCCTTCTTCTTCTAGTGCCGCTGTTGCCACTTGTTCCTCCCGAGCGGCCACTCCTGCTAGGAAACCTGCTCCTTCGCCTCCTGGACCTGCTGCTCCTGCAGCTGCAGGAGCTAGTGCTGCTGGTGCGCAGGCTGCGGCTGTTGCAGTTGTGAGAGCAGCTGCTGCTGCTGTCGCAGTTGTGGAGGCTGCTGTTGCAGTTACGGGAGCTGGTGCTGCTGTTGCAGCTGCGGGAGCTGCTGCTTGGGAGACGGCAGCACCCGCAGCTATAGGTGTTGGTTTGTCAAGAAGAAAGCCCAGCACAGCGGTTTCTACTTTTCGGAAGAGAGGGAAGCCGCGCGTCTCCACGAAGGCCTGCAGTCGAGGAAAGCACGGCGGCGTCTCGGGCGGCGTCTCGGCCTTTGTCTCGTGTCCCTCTATACGCCTGTCTCGCGGGTGCTTCGGCTCTTCACCGTTTGCCTCATCCTGCCAGATAAATGGCGCCCCGTAGTTTTTCCGCTGCTCGGCCTGCTGCCATTGCTGCTGCTGCTGTCTCCGCAGGTTGGCCGCCATCTGCCCTGCTGCTGCTGCTGTCTGCGGCTCCTTGTTGGTGGAGTCCTGCTCCACCCGTGCCGTCTCCGTGCAGGCTTCGCTCGTGCGCTTCTCAACGCTGCACGCAACATCCGGAGAATCCTCACACCCCACAGCAGGGAGACACGCAAGAAATCGTCGCCCACTTCTGTCTCGTCTCTGTCCCCCTTCTTCTTGGTCCGCCTCCGCATTTTCTCGCTTTCCGCAGCCTGCTGCTGTCTCCGCGTGGACTCCTCTTCGACTTTCTTCCGGCGTCTTGCTTCCTCGTCTCCTTTCTGCTGTTCTCTCCACTTCTTCCTCTCGGCCCGTATCTCTTCCCGCAGCAGATTTCCTTCTCTCTCGGACATCTTTTCTTTCTGTTGCTGCTGCTACTGCTGCCGCCGCCTCGGGTTCTCCCCTCCCCACTGCTGCCCTGCGGCGGGCGTGCACCTCGCGCTGCAGCTGCTGCTGACGTGGCCCTTGACTTCTGCAGGCACATCTTCCTCGGCTCTCTTCATATTGCAGCCAGGCCTCAATGACGCTGTCAATATCGATAAACTCCCACCTTCTCTCTTCCGCTACGGCCCTGCCCAGAAAGCTCTTCCCGATACCACGCATCCCCACCAAAATCAAACGAAGTCTCTTCGCACTGCGGTGTACGTACACCGTAGACTCGCCGCCGCACGACCGCGGCTGTACAGACACCGGATAAGGAGAATCCCAACAGCTGCTGTCTCCTCCATTGCAAAGAAGCGACATTCCACAAGCAGCACGTCTGCTGCTGCTGCTCCTGCTGCACTCCTCCCGCACCAGCGGGACGGTATCTGAAATTTAACAGCGCCCAGATATATATACACCTATAGGCAACTACATATATCTATATATCTGCATTTATATATATATATATACACACACAGACAAATACACATTTACATGTGTATATATATATATGTATGGGCAACTACATATATTTATATCTACACGCATATATATGCCGAGGCAAGTACACACTTACATATATTATATATATATGTACATCAATATATATAGGTATATATATTTAAATATATAGGCAACTGCATATATCTATATTCACGTATACATACATATATATATATATATATATACCAATGCAATACACATTTACAGATATATATATATATATACATCCAGATATATATATAGAGAGAGAGAGAGAGATATACATAGAAAGAGAAGGCGTCCCCAGACGTTGTAGAAGCCGTGACCTCCTGTGTAATGTCACATACTTTATAAAAATGTACGTAAACGCGTATATCCGCAAATAGAAGTGCAGGTCCATACACGTAAGTATACGCATATATACATATACACACATACACATATATGCATGCTTACACATATATATATAGATATATTTATTTGAGACGCTGATATTGCGTTTTCTCTGTGTGGTGCATGTGAAGGTTGGAGAGGACGGCGGCGCTGCCCACAGACGTCCTCACGGCACGAAACATAAAGCGAGGAAGATACGGAGACGGCGAGACGGGGAGGTCGCAAATTAAGAGAGACGGCGAGACACACACGTGGCGAGTCGGGGAGACGGCGAGACGGGGAGGTCGCGGCTTCGAGAGACGGCGAGACGGGGAGGTCGCCATTCAGAGAGACGGCGAGACAGGGAGGTCGAACACACACACATACACAGAGAGACATACGCAGAGACACAGACGCACGCAGCGACACCCTTCAGTAGATGCTCGTGTGGGGGGGACAAATATATTCATCGGAATGTACGAAGAAAACGACTTCCCTCGTTGAAGGAATGTACGGAGAAGAAGACTTCCTCGTTTTTGTAGCAGTGTGCACAGAGAAACAAGAAACCTTCCCTCTCACACAGCAAAAGGCATGTAGGCCTCTCTATCTCCAAACGCGTATACATACTTACATATATATATATGTATACACACATATATATATGTATGCTTCTTTTTCTCGTGGTGGCCTCTCCATCTGCGTTTGCGTGTACTCCTCCATATCTATAATGTATGTTTACACGTATGTATGTACAATTCTCTCTCTCACAGGAGAAAAGGCATGTAGGCCTCCATATCTGCATACAGGCATACCTATATATATATAGGTATCATGGTGGCCTGTCTATCTGCGTTTGCATATACTCCCACATATATATATATATACGTATACATCGATGTATGGACACCAAAGAAAAGGCACGTAGGCTTGTCTGTCTGCGTCACCAAATAACCCCTACACACACACATATAAGAGAAGGCGAGAACGGCTGGCTTGGCAGTAATATCCTCTGTGTACAGTCCCACAAATACATTTTCACAAGTTCATACAAAGACTTCTGTGGCGTTGTGTGTCTCTGTCGCTGTGTTTCTGTCCGTATCTATACAAATATATGTATATACAGTCGTATATGTATGTAGTCAACAAATGCACATATATACACACAGATATACAAATATATAAGCTGTCCAAGTAGTCAGGTAGAAGGACGGGCTGCGTAACGTCACTGAAAGATATGCAGAGAGTTTAGAAGAGAGAGACAGGGAGACACGCACGGAGCGAGACGCGACGCCGGCAGAGAGAGAAACAAACCATTCGAAAAAAAAAGAACGTCTCTATCTGGGACCTGTACGTAAGCAATACCTGGGGATGCCTTTTCATAAGGAAGCGCAAGTCGAAGCAGCCGCGGATGCAGCGGCACGAACGCGCTGCGTCTCTCTTCACTTCTTAGAGACAGACCAGCTTTTTCTTCTTCTCCTCTTCCGTCTCCCTCTCCGACCCGGGCCGCTGCTGCTTTAACGCTTCTTCCTGCTGCTGTTGCTGCTGCCTGAGACGACGGTACTGCTGCTGCTGCTGTATCTGCTGCTACAGATGCCCCTGCTTCTAAAGATGCTGCGGTTCCTGCTGGGCGTGCTCCTGCTGCTGTTGAATATGCTGCTTTGTTGAAAGCTGCTGCTTCTCCTCGTCCTGCTGCTTGGAAGGCTGTTGCTGCTGCTGGGGAAACCGCTGTGGCTCGATACGGTACTGCTGCTTGAGACGCTCCTCCCGTTTTACCCGGTACTCCTCTTGAAGCTGCTGCTGCTGCGGCAGATGCTGTTATAGGACACGCTGCTGCTGGCGAGGCTCCTGCTGCTGCGTTGGCAAATGCTGCTGCTGCTGGAGAGGCCGCTGCTGCTGCTCGAGGCGCTCCTGCTGCTCCACAAGGTACTGCTCCTAAAGCTGCTGCTGGTGCTCGAAACGCTGCTGCTGGCGATGCTGCTGCTGGCGATGCTGCTGCTGGCGAGGCTGCCGCTGGCGATGCTGCTTCTGGCGATGCTGCTGCTGGGGATGTTTTGGGAAATGCTGCTGCTGAAGGCGTCGAGGCTGCCGTTTCTGCAGCTGGTGTTGCGTTGCTGTATGACGAAACAGGGCGAAGCTGCACGGGGAGGTGTGTGTGGCAGATCCACCAGAAGTCCTCGAAGGTTTTATTGACGCAGTGCCACTGCACCCGCAGCAGCAGCAACAGCAGCAGATTTAGTTGCAGTGTTGCAGCAGCCGCAATAGAGCCAGCAGCAGTTGCAGTTGCTGTTTAGCAGCACCAAGAGCAAGAGAAGACCGGCAGCGCCAAAAGCAAGAGAAGAGCACCAGCACCAGCTGTGACACCGGCAGCAACAGCAGCGGCAGTTGTAGTTGCAGTCGGACTCCCAGCAGCAGCAGCAGCAGCACTCGTCACTGCAGCTTCGAACAGCAAGAAGAGGAGGGAAACCAGCAGCCGGAGCAGAGAGAGAGACAGCAACAGGAGAAGCAGGAGGGACAACAGCAGCAGGAGAATCCTCAGCAGAAGAGGACACTGCAACACAGAGAAGCTCCAAGCCCTCTTCCGGGGTGTGCCACAGCAGCAGGAGCTCGGCGGCGCATCACGCGTCAAGACTGCTTCGCACCAGCAGCGCAAAGGGAAAGCAGCAGCAGCAGCAGCAAGTACTACCGGTGCAAAGGGCGTAAGCGAGAGGGGGAAGGAAAGCCAGAAAGAAAAGAAAGTGTGGAAGACATAGAGACAGAGAACAACGCAACACAGAGACGAAGAAGAGAAGCACGAGAAAAGGACATCGAGACAAAAATAGAGAGGACGAAATGAGAATAGACGAAGACGACAGAAAATGGAAGATAGACAGAAGAAAGCGCAGACAGACAGAGGAAAGCGCACCTAAGCCTGGACTCCCGGGTTCCTTAAGCGGCTGCATGCCGCTGTTTTAGTCACTGCGCATGGCCACATACACACACGTGTGTGTCCAGCTGCTACCCACCGGGCAAGCACATATTGCATGCACCTATATTTCCCTCTCTACATGTATATATTAATGGTAATACATATAAAGAGACAAGAACTTGAGTACACCCAACGTACGTGTGTATCCTCTAGAAAATTCAACTCACATACGCATAGATATATGCGTATATGCTGGCTTGTGAACTATACACGTAGGTGTATAAATATATGTATATATATCCATACGTAAGTGTGCGCTGGCATACGTATATGCGTGTATATATATATATATATGTAGGGGTAAGAATAGACAAATGCGCCTGTGTTGAGAGAGGAGGAGAGACAGGGAGACAGAGAGAGTCACGTAGGGCAGTGCTCTTTTCAGAGCCTGCTACTGACCACCTACAGAAGAAATGGCGAGGTCACTTCTTAGAAGCGAAAGGACGGCAAAGCTCATTGCAATGCGGTGGTCTGCCTGCGTATCTATCTCGATAAAGCCGCCGCTGCTCCCCCTGGTCTCCTTCTTTCTGCTGTTGCTGTCGCCACGAGTGTTCCGGCTGCTGTTCTCCTTCTTGCCGCTGCTGCTGCAGCCCCTGCTGTTGCTGCTGCTGCTCCTGTTACTGCTGCTCCTGTTGCTGCTGCTGGTGTTCCTGCTGCTGGTGTTGCTGCTGCAGAGGTGCTGCTGTGTTGCTGCAGCAGTCGCCTTGAAAGGGTATTGCAGCGTAAGACGAGAACAGAGCAATCGGCGCTCGCACGTGCTGCTCTGCCTGCGTGAACTGCGCGTACAAATTGCGTGCCTTTGCTGCTGCTGCAACAGCAGCTGCTGCTGTTGCTGTGTGCTGGAGTTTTCTCCTCCTCCCGTTCTTCCTCCACGTCTCTCTCTTCTCTCACTATTACTACGACTCCTACTCTCGATGTAGCCTCTTGTCTGCCTGACGCAGCTCCTCGCTTCCTCGCTTATGCTGCACTTGTTTCTGTTGTCCCCGCCGTCACTTCTCCAAGCAAAAAGGCTGCAGGCTCCTGCTGCTGCTGCAGCTCCTTTCTCGGCCTCTCCGGCACCGCACCAACACTTCTTTTGCTGGTGCTCCTGCTCGTGCTGCTGCTGCTGCGGGAGCTGTTGTTGCTCCTGCTGCTGCTGTTGCTGTTGCTGCGGCTGCTGATGCTGCTGTTGCTGTTGCACGTGAGACGGGGTAAGGAAAATCACGATAGCGTCTTCTTCTTCTCGGACGGCGCAGCCACATGCCCGTAGCCCTTCCACCATCGCAGCTACGCGGTTGCTCTCCTTTAACCTCGCAGTCCGCAGGCCAGCAATTCGGACCGCTTCGTTACCATGAGAGTAGCAGCAACCTTTCTCTCTGCGATAGCAACTTTGTGTCACAGCTCCTGCTATTGCTGCTGCTGCCCCATTGGCATCCCCTTCTTCTGCTGCTATGGTCCTCGCGACTTCTTCCTGTCTTCTTCCTCTGAACGCTTCTGCTGCGCTACAAACAGCTGGTGTACGTGTCGCTACTGCTGCAGCACTTTGTTCTTCGCCTCCTGCTGCTGTTGCTGCTGGGCTTTCCCCTCTGTCTCCGGCTGCTGTTGCTGCTGAAATTTCTGCTTCTGCTGCTCCTGCTGCTGCCGCCGTGCCTGCTGCTGCCGCCCAGGTCGGCGTCCGTAACCCTGCAGTGCTCCTCGCTTCAGTTGCTGCCGCTGCGGCTCCTGTCTCGCCTGCTGCTGCTGCTGCGGCTGGAGCTCGACCGGCGGCCGCTGCTTTGGCGGCTGCGTCCTCACCCGAGTTTCTGCCGGCAGCAGCGGGTCCGGCTACTGTTGCTGCGGGTCCTGTTGCGGCTGCTGCTGCGTGTCCTGTTGAGGCTGCTGCTGCGGGTCCTGTTGCGGTTGCTGCTGCGGGTCCTGTTGAGGCTGCTGCTGCGGATCCTGTTGCGGCTGCTGCTGCGGGTGCTGCTTCTGCAAGTGCTGCTGCTATTGCACGCCTTTTTTCGTTTGCGCTTGAAAAGCGCTGCCTGGCAGTGTCTGCGTGAAGTGCCGCGGCTACAACAGCAGCAAGCGTCATGAAGCAATCTTGCATGCAGTTTAAGTCTACGTGGAGTACCTTGGTCCTTTCCCCTGCTGTTGCTGCTGTTAGTACCGCGTAGGAGACAGCATTTTCTACTCCTTTGCCTAGTGTGGGGTGGCCACAGTAGCCTTTTGTCGTCTTTCGTCGTGCGAGACTGCTGCAGCGGGCTGAAGTTCTTCTCCCCACTGCCTGTCTCCGGTCTGCTGCTTCCTGCGGCCTCTGTGTGGCAGCTGCTTCTTCAGCAGCTGAACCAGCGGCTCTCACAGTGCTGGCGCCGCATGCTGCATGCGCTCCTGAGGCGGCTGCGGCTCCTGCTGCTGCCGCGAAGCCGCTGCCGCCGTCTCTTTCCGCGTCCCCGTGTCTCCCTCGAAGAACCCCCGGTGCTGCTGCTGCTGCTGCTGTCTCAGTCGTTACTGACTGGCCTGCTGTCTTCGCCTGCTGCTGCGTCTCGGCGGCCTCGCCTCCTCCTTCCCTGGCAACACTGCTGCATAACTTCGACTTTTTCAGACCGTAGCTCCCTGCTCCTTCCTCCCCGTCTTTCCTTTTCTTCTCCTCTTCTCTTCCCTTTGTCTTTCCCAGTTGCTGCTGCCCGGCCTCTGCAGCTCCTGCTGCTTCTGCTGCCGCTCGCTGTTTCTCGCCTGCCTGCCCTAGACGTGGCTCTTCCTCTTCTGTTGCTGTTGTGTGCTTTGCTGTTTGACGCGGGGCTTCTCTTTTTGCCTCGTCGTTTTCTTCTTTGGCATCGTCGCCCTCGTCCGTTTCTCTTTTCTGTTCTTTTTCTGCTGTCTCCCTGTCCCGTTTCGCTTCTCCTGTCTCGGTCTCCCCCTCTTCTTCTTCGAAGACTTCTTCTCGTATGTGGGCTGCAGTTTCTCCCTCTCCTCCGTCTCGTCCGCTGATATTGAAGATATGCGACCGCATGCACGGGAGCAGAAGCCCCTGCGGCGGTCCTTCAACAGAAATCCACAAATGCTTCTCCCACCGGCAGCACTCCGCACAGGAAGGAGAAGAAGAGGAAATCCAGGCAGAAGGAGAAGAAGGAGAAAGGAAAGGAAGTGACGCCCGAGACGCAGCAGGACACGAAAGTGACGGATTTCGCAGGGAGCAACTCGCAGAGATGGAAGAAGAAGACGTGGAAGGAGAAGAGTCCGAAGAACAAGAAGGAGGGCCACAAGAAGAGAAAGGGGAAGGAAAAGAAGGCGGCCGCTGCTTGAGGCGTAGAAGATGTTTTCTAACCCCCGGGGTAAAACGTTTATGCGGGCACCTTCTACTCTGCCACACGCGACAGCCCAGCCGGCGGAGCAGCAGAGAAAATTGCACGTCCTTCTGCAAGGGATCCGCGCTGCAGCAGCAGAAAGAAGAGAAGCAGCAGCACTGCAGGAGTCACAGCAACAACGCGTGCAGCAGAAAGGAAGCACCAGCAGCAGCAGCAACGCCACTAGCGGCAACGGTAGTAACAGCGCCGGCAGCAAAAGCACCGGCAGGAATGGCACCAGCAGGCATGCTGCTGTGCCGCAGCAGCAGCAGCAAGAAGCGCTCGTGTACAGTAGTAGCAGCGAAAGAGCACAGGCGGTCCCCGCAGCGCCGCCGCCGCAGGAGCAGCAAGAGCAAAAAGAACAAGAAGGCAACGAGCAGCAGCGTCGCCAGAGCGGCAGTGGCAACGTTGCCAGATAAAGGAAAAGCAGACACGCAGCGACACCAGCAGCACAAGCACGCGCAGCAGCAGCAGCACCACAAGCAGCAACACCAGCAGCAGCAGTTCCAGCAACAGGAGCACAAGCAGCAACGACAGCAGCAGCAGTTCCAGCAGCAGTAGCACAAGCAGCACCGCCCCACACAAAGCGGCAGCACTCGCTTCAGTAGCACCAGCAGCCGCACCAGCAACACCACCGGCAGGAGCAGCAACGGCAACACCAGCAGCAGCAGCCGCAGAACGAGCGGCTGCAACATCAACAGCAGCAAGTGCACTAGTAGCAGCAGAACTAGCAAAGTAGCAAAGGTAGGAGCGACAGTACAGGCAGCAGCAGCACTAGCAGCAGCAACAGGAGCACCTCCAGCAGGAGATGCTGCATTAGGACTAGCAGCAGCAGCACTAGCACAAGCAGCAGCAGCAGGACCACCACTGGCAGCAGCAGCAGCAGGACCATCACTGGCAACAGCAGCAGCAGTCGCAGCAGCGGCATTAGCACCAGCAGCAGCACTAACACTAGCACAGCCAGCAGCAGCAGCACTAGCAGCAACAGCAGCACTATCACTAGCAGCAGCAGCAACAGAACTAGCACCAGCAGCAGCAGAAGTACTAGCACGTGCACCAGCGGCAGCAATAGCAACAGCAGCATTTGCTGCGTTGCGTTCCGCTTGGCCACAGCCGCTTCGCGACCCTCTTCTCCAAATCGACTTCGAACGTCTGTGGCTGCATGCATTGTCTATATACCAGCAGCAGCAGCGGCACCTGTGTCTATATGTGTGGGCCTATGTAAAGAGAATGATATATATGTATATCTGTAGAGATATATGTATATATGTTTAGATACACAGAGAGACAGATATTTAGAAAGAGGGAGAAGGAACAGGATAGATACATATGTATGGGTATATGGACACAGATAGAGATAATGAACGAGACACATACGTATTCATACATATATGTATGGGTATACATGGAGAGAATAAGATACCTATGTGTATACACATATATATATACATATATATAGAGAGGGCATAAGATATAGACATAGAGATAGGCACTCACCGAGAGAGATAAATAGATTAGTTATGAAGGTTGATATAGAAAGTGGAAGCAATATATATATATATATATGTGTAAATGAAGGATAGAGACGCGGAGGGAAGTCTACAGTGAGACACAGAGGGAGGGAGATACGTACACTGGCATGCGCAGAGAGAAGATGCCGACAGATGTAACCGGAAGCGTTCGAGGCGCGCATGTACCTACCACAGGAGAACGCAAAATTCTGGAAAAGCAGCAAGTCAACAGTTGGTGCTAAATTCGTTTTTATTACTGCCGCCCCGTTCCTCCTGCAACGTCGGAGCGCCGCCAATCTCTTGCTGCTCCTGTCTCTGCCATTGTCGTTTGTTGCTCCTTGCTGCTCTTGTGCGACTGCCTCTTCCCTGCGACTGCTGCTGTCCGGCTGACGGGCTGGTGCAGCCCCTGCGTTGACTGCTGCCTCCGCAACTGCCACTGCTGCTGTTGCCGTCGCTGTGGCTGTTGCTGCTGCTGTTGCTGCCGCTGTAGTTGCTGCTGTGGGTGCTGTGACTGCTGCTGTGGCTGCTGTGGCTGCTGCTGTTGCTGTGCGTGCTGCTGCTGTTGCTGTGACTGCTGCAATGTTTCTTACCTGTTCATGTTGACGTGCACCCGGCCCCCTGCTGTAGCCGCCACTGCGAAGAAATACGACGCTGCCGTTGCGTCTGCTTCAACAACGAAGCGCTGCAAGAATGCGTCACCGCAGGCCGCTGCATTCTCGTCATCTTCTATTTCTTCTTCCTCGTCCTCTCCTTTATCGTCTTCCTGTCTTCCTCCCTTTTTCTCTCCGTCTCTCTTCTCTTCCCGTTCACTTCTCTCTCGTTCTTCTTCGGAGGGGCTTTCACGTTCGTCGCAGCGACGGTGCTCTGAAGGGCCCCCCAGCTGCTGCTGCTGCTCGCTGATTTTCACCACTTGACAAGCAGCGTTTTTTCTCCCTTCTCCTGGTGCACTTGTCCCTTTCTGTTCGTGGATAGGCAGCTCTCTTCCGTCTTCTTCTCCTTCTTTGGCGTGTGCTTCTCCCGTGCCTCTGATATGGTGCTCTCCGATTTTTTCGACGTGTCTCGCTTCCTCCTTCTTCCCCGCGTTTTCTTCTCCTTCTTCTTTTGCACGACTTGGACACCGTCCTCGTCCTCCGCCTTCGTGGCCCCCGGCTGCTCCTGCTGCAGCTGCAGGCAGCTCCCAGCAACTCCGCACAGTATACACACCCCGCCCTGCTGCTGCGTGGAAGCCCCACTGCTGCATTACCCCACAGGTCAGGCTGACGTACGAACGAGCTGGCAGCTCCTCGGAACTGCTGCTGCTGCTGGTTCCGTGCGCACAGCACGGCTGGAGGCAGCCAGAACAACTCTTAGCAGGAGCAGGAGCAGGGCGAGAAGATGTGCCAGAAGAAGAAGAGCAGGGACGACGAGGAGGGGGAGAAGAAGGAGAAAAAGTTGAAAAGGAGGATAGGGACACCGTTGAAGAGGCGGTGCCCAAAGGATCAGCGCAGGGAGACACAGGAGCACAGCCAGAGGAAGAAGCAGCAAACGGCTGCTCGGGAAAGGTGTGGGGAGACGTGGACGAAGCGGTGTGGAGAGGGACAGAGACAGGCGTGGCACAAGAGAAGACAGAGGAAAGACGCTGTCTTGTCTCTGCCGCGGCACTCGAGCGCTTCTCATGTTGTAGCGCCCGCGCATGCGTCGCCTCGTGACTAGATGCCACGTCGCCTTCGCCTCCCTCCGTTGACGCCGCTGCAGCAGCAACAGGACACAGAGACTCCTCCGTGCGTAGAGAATGACAAAGTTCCTCATGCTCCTGCTGGTGCTGTTGCTCCTGCTGGTGCTGCTGCGGTTGCTCCTCCTCGTGCTGCTGCTGTTGCTGTTGCTGTCGATGCTGTTGTTGTTGCTGCAGCTGGTGCTGCTGCTGGTGCTGCTGCTGCTGGACAAGCAGCTTCACGTTGTAGGGCGCCAAGGGCGCGACCAGGAGCAGTGCAGAGACGAACTGGCTGCTGTCGGCCCCGTCGACCCTCCAGAGCGGGGACGGGGCGAAGATTTGCTGCAGCAGCATTCGATAGCGTTTTGTCAGCGGGAGAGTTTTTGCTGCAGCTGCAGCTGTTGGTTCTCTCTCTCCATTCTCCTCCTCATTTTTCTCTTCTCCTCCTTCTTCTGCTTCCTCCTGCGCTTGTGCTTCTCCCTCACCTTTCTTCGGTCCTTCTGACGCTTCTTCCCAGTGACACGCCTGTCTCGCCGTCTCCCCTCTCCTGCTCCTTGCCATCTCCGCCGTCTCTGTTGCGTCACCATTCGCCTCTCCACAACACCCCAGATCACACAAAAGCGCACTTTGCTGCTGCTGCTTCTTCTTCCCCTGCTGCTGCTCTACCTCCTGCTGGAGCTGCTGCTTCTTCTCTTGCTGCTGCGCCTCGTGCTGCGGCTTCGAAAGCACCTGCTGCAGCCGCTGCAGCTGGTGCTCTTGCACGCGCTCGTGCTGCCGCGTCTGCTGCCGATCGCACCCTGCGTCCTCTCGAGGTCCATGCTCCTTCTCCCGTTGCAGCATCTGCTGCTGCTGGATGTGCGCAGCCTGCTGCTGGTGTTGCTGCTGGTGTAGCTTCGCCTTCTCTCCTACTTGTGGAATGAAGTTTACCGGCTCCAGCGCCAGGGGCAAGCAGCCGTGTTGCTGCAGAAAATGTATTTGACAAGGAATTGCCTTCATCACGGCAGCAGCAAGTTCGCGCATCGGCCGGCGCCGCAGCTGTTCGCCTCCGTCCAAAATAATGCGGCGCACCGCGACGCTGCTTCCCCCTCTTTCTGTTGAAGCAGCAGACTGCAGCTGCTGGCCTGCTGCTGCTGCTTTCAACCACAAAAACCGTTCTCCTCTTTCTCCTCCTGCTGCTTCTCCTCCTGCTCCTTCTCTTCCACCGCTCCTTCCTTCGCCTGTGTCTCTTTCAAAGGTGTCTGCTGCTGCTGCTGGTCCTCCTCCTCCTCTGCCTCCTCCGCTTCGCTCAGACTTCCGCGACGCTCGACTGCCTCTTTCCGGGAGAGCTGCTTCTGGGTCTTCGTCGTCCACTGCTGCAGCTGCTGCTTCACCGGCGCGACGCGTCTGTTCTCCTCTTCTTCCTCCTGCTGCTGCTGCTGTGCCAGAGCACACGTTATCAACTACTGCTGCTGCTGCTCCACGAGGAGGCACCTGCTGCCCTTTCGGCAGCAACGTTCTCCACGAAATATCTTCTTCTTTCTTCCGTTCTTCCTCGCGTTTGCTTTCTCCTGCTACCTCCGTTCTCTGTGGCTGCTGTTTCTCCGCCTCTTCCTCCTCCTGCTGCTCCTCGCGTGGGGCTCCAGCGGCAGCAAGAAGGCGCTGGTGGTTGTAGTGTAGCGACAGCAGAAAGGCGAGAAGAGGCAGCAGAAACCGCGCCGTTGTCCCGCTGTCTCCGACCCACAAATGCAGTTCTCCTTCCTGTCGTATAGAGACGTAAAAAACTGACGAACAGCAGCGTCGAGAAGAAGGCGGGAGTTCTCGTGTCTACGGTTGCCTGTATACATATACTTATATATACATATATATGTATGTATATGTGTATATGTGTGTCTGCACATACATATACATGTGCGTCCGTATGTATACATACATGTGTATATACAGTCGGTTGTCTACACATGAGTATATATATATATATATATGTATGTACAAATGTATATGTATGTGGTCATACACGTACAGATACACACATTCATATACGTTCATATAAACATATTTTATATATACACGTATAGACGCATACACGCTTTCATGCACAAGCATACGGAATTATACACATATATACATATAAACATGGATATATACGCATTTGTATTCAGATATACCTATATAGATGAACACGTGAAACATATATATGTGCACACGTGATATATATATATAGGTACATCTAAATACAAAGATACAGATATATGCGTATGCGTATATATAGGGGTGAGTCCATGTGAAAGTAGACTTCGACTGACATATATATGCATGTATTTATATTTATATAGGTAGAGAGAATTATATATATGTATGTGTTTGTACCTGCAGACACCCACGTACGTATGTGTCGCAAATGCTTCAGATATATGTGGAACTTCTACGCATTTCTTTCGTTCATTCATACAGACACACGCATATCTAGTGAGGGAAAGACAGAAGGAGGCATATGTATGTATATATATGTATATACAGTGTGAGACAGAGAGAGAAGGAGACACACATATGTATATATATATATGTATATATAGTGAGAAGAGAGGGAGGAGACATATATATATATATATATATATATACAGTAGAGAGAGGGAGGAGACATATATACATATATATATATATATATGCAGTGAGAGAGACAGAGGAGAGACTTTCTCAATGTATGCATATATATATATATACAGTGAGGAAGAGGGAGGAGACATATATATATATATATATATATATCTTTAGTAAGAAAGAGAAGGAGATACATACATATAAATATATACATATAATGAGAGAGAGAAGGAGACACACATTTACATATACACGTATATGTATGTATATATATATATATGGTGGCACATACACATGTGTGTATGTAGATACAGAGAAGTACACACGCACATATACATATATACATATAGACATATACAAATATGCATATATAAACACATGCATACATACATACGGACACAAACGCACATATATGTGTACATAGAGAGAGACACACACACACATACACAGGTATATACATCTCAGCAGGCCACCGACGGCGGGAGAACCTTTGCCTTTTTCTACATGCAAAAAATTGAAGAGGCCCGTAGACTCTACAGAGAGAGAGAGGCAGCAGAACGCGCGGCGCAGTGCGTGTTGAGAAGAGAAACGTAGGGCAGCGGCATGGGCGCGTGTGCATGCGGAGCGCGCAGCAGGCAAATTTTCGCCTACGGGAGCTTCCACCGAGGCGAGGGGGTCGGGCGCAGAGGCGGCCAAAAAATTTTGGGAACTTCTTCTTCCCCGAGCAGCAACTGCTGCTGCTGCCGATAATTCCGCGTCGAAGCAGGGAGAGCACGGGGCTGCATGCAAAGGGGAAAGGAGGTTCTCACCGCCAACGCTGCTGCAGCGAGAGGCGTCTCCGCCGCCGGACGGAACACAAAACACTGGCAGTTCCTTCCCAAGAGAAATTTCTTCCGCTTCTTTCTGTTTCGACTTCTGCTTCACAAATTTACGCGTCTTCACAAAGATGTACTTATTCACATGCTAGAAAATAACATACACATATACTCTTCACAAACACATGCATGCAGACACTTACAAACACACAGAAAAGTGATATACCAATCTGCTGTGCACACACACGTATACACAAAAAAATTGTATATGCACCTACCGTACACAACCCTATACATATATATACACGTCTATATATATATATATGTATGTACGTAACAATGTGTGTATTTATATATACATATATAGAGAGAGAGAGAGACGTAGACACCCACGGAGCTGCATATATATTTGAACACGCACATCTACGTCAACGATCACCACGTGTCCCATACATATATAGTTGCCTATATATATATACATATATATACATATATAATTACATATATATATATAGGCGTATGCACTGGCAAAGTAGAATGCTACACGTACATTTTCTCTCTCTCTCTCACTTTAAACATATATATATAAATATATCTAATACGCATGGATACACACACATGGTGACGATCCATATATACATATATATATATGTACATACCCGTAAGTGTATACGACTGCCCCTACGCATATAAAAATACATATATACATAGAATACGAATGTACAGTTGTCTACTCTGCAGCTGCAGACGTATATATATGTGTATATGTGTGGCCAGATATATATACAGATAGAGAATATGTGTGTATATTTGTTCACTCTGTAGCTGCAAATACACATATATTGGGGCCAGGGATATACACGACTGCTGCTCAAATCTTACTTGAACAGAGCCGAGGGGGACCGATCATCCGCAGCAGCTCGAGCGCATGCAACATGGACAAGACGTCCACGCAGCACGGCAAATTTTGAATTAAATAAGTTCTCTTCCTGCTGCTGCTCCCGGTCGCGTCTTTGCAGTCCTCAGAATTCCCCGTGTTGCTGCTGCTGTTGCTGCTGATCTTCCTGGTGCTGCGTCGGCTTTTATTCGGAGGAAGCAGAGAGAGGCGTATGGCAGCGAGCAGCAACACGCGGTTGGCCACCGACTTCGATCCTGCAGCGCAGACAAGCAGAGCAGCGAACCGCAGGAATGCAACAGCAACATCACGGACGCGCAGTCACGTGGAAGAAATAGCAGCAGCAGAAGCAAAACAGCAGCAGCAATCGACGCGGAACAGCACCAGCAGCGGATGCAGAAGAGCGACAGCAGCAGAAACGATGCTGCAGCAGCAGACGCAGCACTGCGGCAGCAAGAGGAGCAGCAGGGGCTGAACAGCAGCAGCAGCGCGCAGTGTCCTGAGAGAAGCACCGGCGGCAGCAGCAGGAAGGTGGCGTCGCACCAGCGCAGGCAGCGCAGACGCAGCAGAGGCGGAAGCGGCCGCAGGGACGGACTAAGACGCAGCAGCAACAGCAGCAGCCAGAGCAGATCCGGTGCAGCACCAGAGCTGCTGGGAGGCTTTTCTGTGCAGAAGATCGCCAGAATTCTACAAGGAAACAACAGCAGCAGCGGCAGGAGCGGAGGAAGTCGGGAAGCCGCAGCTGCAGCAGTGAAAAGCAGCACCAGCAGTGAAAAGCAGCAGCAGCAAAGGGGTAGGAGGAGGGAAAGTAGGTGCAGGAGAAGAACAGCAGCAGCAGAGGCACTGCGGGGGCGCCGGCGGCAGCGCAGGTGCAACGGCGGCAGCGACGCAGTAGCACCGTCATCAACTGCCACGCCCAACGTACGCAGCCACCTGGACCATACGTACACACATATACACACACACATATACATATATGTACATATATATATATATATATTACTGTTACACACACACACATATATATACTGGCTGAACAGAGTGTGCACTAATATATATACATATACACATATATAGACATATACGTGTACACATATGTACATCCATATATATATATATATAAATACATATGTGTATTCATCGTTGTGTGCACATATATACATATATACATGTGTATATTCATCGTTATGCACACACACATATATATACTGGCTGAACAGAGTGTGCACTAATATATATACATATACACATATATAGACATATACGTGTACACATATGTACATCCATATATATATATAAATACATATGTGTATTCATCGTTGTGTGCACATATATACATATATACATGTGTATATTCGTCGTTATGCACACACACATATATATATATATATACGTATACTCACCGGTGTGCACATATGTGCGGCTGTTGCAATCGTCAATAGCAGCACTAGAGGAGCTACATGCAGGGCATATACATGTGTATACACTTGTGTACGTATATAGAGGCGCATACAAATACGCACCCATATATAGGAACACGTAGAAATGCTGTTATACACAGGTATGTTGCGACACATGTATGTAGTGTGTCCACACGTAGAGGCACGCAGCACACGCATCGCTATATTTGCAGGAACATGTGAAAGTGCTGCTCTCGACAGCTTTTCTGTCCGTTGGTGCGTGACGACTGGTGACGACTTCTACCTGGAAGAGGAATAATGGCGTCAAAGGGAAGAGCATTATTTTTAAAGAAAATAGAGGAAGACGAAGGAGACGGCAGCGTCGAGGACAGGGAGACTGCGGGAGCGAGGAGAAGACGGAGGAGGTGAGGGTCCGCACGTACAACATGCGCGGGGCCGGTTTTACCGACGTCTTGCACATCGACGAGGAAGATTTGTTTGCGTTTGTTTTTTTTGTCGAAGGAGAGAATGAGTTGCAGTGCTTCCTCCGCAGCTGCAGCGGACAGGCCAGCCGTCTCGCAGGGCAGGCCGAAGCGCCGCAGCAGCTGCTGCAGCCGCAGCACTAACAAGGAGGAGACGCGCCGCATCCATCGCAGCACCCGCAGCTCCAGGATCATTCCTCTGGCGACACACTCCCCGTGGAGCCTGCAGCAGCAGCAGCAGCGGTAACCTCGCATTTCCTGCTGACAAATCGAGACGTTCTCGAGTGAGCGCGCGGCCACGCCTTTTTCCCCTTCCCCCTCCTCCCCGCTTGGGTTCGCTTGCAATGCCGAGAAGATATATTCTCTTGACAGAACTTCACCGACACGCAGAGAAGAGACAGAGAGACAGACGGAGGAGACGCACAAGGGAAGGTCAGGGGGCGTTGCCGTTATACATACAAAGAGGTGAAACTAGTTATATATTGTGTGTGAAGGAGAGAAAGCGAGAGAATAACAAGACAGCAGACGTTTGCACAGATGTGTGGACAGGAGAAGAACAGCGAACAGATGTTTGTGTAGAAACGTGGACAGAAAGGGAGCAGGAAAAAAGAGAGACAAACAGAATGAGGCAGACACACACACATACGCACAGGCGGAGACTGGTACATACAAACAAAGAGAGAAAAAAGCAGAGAAAGAGAAACACAGGGACATTAGACATTTACAAATATACATCATTGATAATGTGGAAGACGGGCGTATACGCATGCAGGACCAGGGATCCTGGGCGACGGAAATATATACATATACATATGTGTACGTAGCGGCGCACTAAGAGAGGGAGGAGAAAGATACACCTACAGAGAGAGACGGAGAGACAGCGAAAGAAAAAGAGACACGCAGATATCTGTCCAGTTGTTAGTCGACAACGACGTGGTCTTGGAAGTATCTATCGAAGACGCACATACTCCCCTGCGCTGCGCTGCGAGCGACTTGCTCGTTTCTTGCTGCTGCAGCGGCTGCGCACGTCAGCCGCGCGACCCTCACCAGCGCATTCCTGCGGGCTGCCGGAGCATCTCTAGGCCGTGGCCCACCGTGTGGCCGAAGTTGAGAATTTGACGTTTCCCCTGCTCGAGAAAATCTTCTTCGACGACGTTTTTCTTCAGTTCAATCGCAACGGCAACAACTGCCTCGAGCGCGCTGCTGTATTTCTTTTCTCTAAGATACACTGGCGAGAACGTGGAGCTCCGGCCAGCTGCTGCCGCTGTAGCCCGCCTCCTGCTGCTGCCGTGTGTTCCCGCTCGGATAATTTCTTCTCCTCCTTCTGCACCGCTGCCGCCGCCTTCTCCTCCTGCGACACCTCGCTGCTTCTCTTCTCCTGCTGCTGGTGCAACGCAAAAAAAACGACACTCATGCGCTGCTGCGGTCCTCGCGACAACCGCTGCAGTACCTTCCACATCAGCTGCTGCTGCTGTCTTCTGCACCCGTGCTGCTTCTCCTGCTCCTGCTCCTGCGCCTCTGGCAGTTGTTGGTTTGCTTCTTTCTCCTGTGGGTACGAGTGCTGCAACTGCAGCTGCCGGTGTCCTCGCTGGCGCTCCTGCTGCTCCTCGTCGAACTGCCGCTGCTTCTGCTGCTGCCGCCGCCGCTCCGTCTCGGTCGGCCGCGGCTCCTGGCGTTTCCTGCTGCGCGGAGACGAGGCACGGACCCGTCCACAGGCGGTCCACAGGAACACGGAGAAGAAAGTCAAAGAGAGAGGCGCTGCTCGTCGTCGCTAAGATGCGCACAAAGAGACACATAGCAACTCAGAGAAAGATCCACCACACACAGGCACACACTCATGGAGAGACAGCTTCACAAAGATGGAGACAGACACAGAGGGAGACACAGCATATTTTTGTAGACAGCGAGAGAGAGATGCATATATAGGGAGAGACAGGGAGACACAGAGAGGGACACAGAGACAGATACACACAGAGTGATAGAGAGGTGCATATAGAGAGAGTGACAGATACATATAGAAGAAGACAGACGTACAGAGAAAGAGGCGCAGATACACATAAAGAGAGATATATGCAGAGATATATACATACACATATAGAAAGAGACAGACATGTATAAAAAGAGGCAGACACACACAGAGAGTGAGACAGCTACGCGAGACGCATACACGTGGAGACATATATATATATATATGCATATACAGAGAGACAGACACAGAGAGAGACGTAGAAAAAGATGTGAAGACACAAGGTTATACAATGCGATATAGAGAGTGATTTCAAGAGAAAGACGGACTCCACCTACGTAAAACTTTTTAAGGAGAGGTCCACAGACGGAGATACATCGAGGGACAGAGAGAGAGAAGCAAAGAAAAGAAGACAAACCTATGCACAGAGAATGGGAGACTGGGAGAGACACAGATACATACATGAATGTTTACCCAGATTCACAGAGGGAAACAGGAGCGCACACACGTACACATGTAGGGAGAGAGACAGAGATGAAAATACGGAGACAGACACGCGTCTAGGACACCCACCCCTGCGGCACTGCAATTTTCAGATCGTTCTACATTCGCACCCTGTGCGTAGTACCAACGTGTAGGTATACATAACCCTTATCTATACGTATATATAGATATATGAATACGTATATAGGTGTAGTTCGTGCGCACGGGTTACCAACAACTACTACCATTGCTACGAGTAGTACTATTACTACAGGACTATGCCAAATGCTCCGCGATTCTTCATTACTGCAGGACTACTATCGTAGACACAGATGTGTATACACGTCTAGAGATATACATGTCTGGTCCATAAAAAGACGCACATACGCATCGGTGTACACACCACAAATAGTAACCGGCAACACTTGTCTACATATATAGATAGATGGGTAGACACACAGATTAGAAGCATATGTGTGCACAAGTCCATATGCGTGTAAACGTGACCGTCAGATTCACTGCGTAGGGGCCACGTTTATACGTCTGTCGTCGGTTCAGGCTGCTCTTGTGGGCAGAGACGCGGTTGGTGTCCCCAACTTGCCAGACTCCGTCCCAGGCGCTACACACGAAGAAACCGCATCCATTTTTGTAAGTGTATTTGCCGTCGAAACTCTCAGCCGGAATGGCAGTAATCCTCTGTACTTACATATATATGTATATGTATGTGTTGCCTGTACTGCAGGCGCGAGGCTAGAAGGGCGGCAGAGGAGTGTGTTCGCAGACTAACGGGAGAGAGAGAGGGAGAGAAAGACGTCTGCGAAGACGAAGAAGAAAACGTCCAGCGAGAGTCCCCATGTGTTCCACCGCCGGAAATAATGAGCGACACAAAGTAGTGGAAAAAGGAAAAGCACAAAGAGGAAGACGGGAAGGGGGAAAAAAGGAAACGGGAGCAGAAAAGAAGCGGTTGGTGAAGAGAGAACCCAGAAAATGTGGAACAAGGAGAAGAAGAAGAAGAAGGAAAAAAGGAAAGCGAGGGGTGGTAGTTTTTTTTCTTTATATATCCTTCTTTGTCCTACACAAGAAGCGCAAACGGCAAGAAGAAGAGAAAGGCGGCCGCTAGCTCTTCGGAGGCGGTGTACGTACACCGCGCGCGAAGAGTCTTTTTGTTCATCTTTGTGCGTTAGAGATACGCTCTCGCAGAAGGGGAGAGTTTTCTCTTGTTGTGTGCAGTCCAGATACTGACCGATTTTGATAACTTCCGCCATGCCGTTTGAGAAGTGACGCGCCGGAAGTGTACTAAGAAATTGAAGCTCAACAATAACGGCGAACGGAGGCGAGAACGTGCCCACGCAGTTCTTCGCTCTGCCCACGTTGATGCCAGTTTTGCCTGCAGACGCAGTTCCAACAAGTAGAAGACAGACAAGAAGATGCAGAAAAACAGGCGCACCCAAGGAGGAGGAGCGGAGACGGCGAAGAGAAAGCAGAGTATAAGACTACGGAGAGGCTGACAAGAAGTCACGGAAGAGGAGGAGAAAGGAGAGGACACGTCTCACTTCGGTAAAAAAGACGATGTGTCGTCATGACAGAAGAAGGGAGAGACCAGAGAAAGGGAAAAAAGATGTTCAGACAAAGGCATTATGGAAGGGGACGCAGAGAAGAGGGAAGAGCGGAAAGAGACGGCAGCAAGACGGAAAAAACGCGGCAGTGCGTGTGCGCAGACGAGCAAACGGAGCAGTTTACCTGCGCAGCACGCTTCACTGGCACACATTCCCCTGGTGCGCGAGCAAATGCCGAGTGCATGTGCGCGAGTCACTGCTGTAAAAAAACCAGGCAGACGACACAAGCAGCCACACTGGCCTCTTGTTTGTGTGAGCATGCGTGCGTGTGTGCGTGTGTCTCTCTCTTTCTATCTTTCTGAGGCAAGAAGTCAAGGAGAAGAACAGCAGAAGCCGCTGCAGTCTCCTTCTCAATCTTGCACTCTTCAAGATCCCCAACCAGTCGCTTCGACAGTCCTTCCCTATACAGACAACGTTTTTCCAGCTGCCCGCGCGTGCGCTTGTCCCTCTCCATGTGCGTCGCCCGCCGCCCCTCACGAGACTTGAAGCACTCATCTCCCAAGAGATACTCAACCCTCCTGCACTGCAATCACTGAACACAGTATAAACCTCCCCGCAGAGCCAGGCAGATACAGCCACCTACATGCATATATATACATATATATGTGTATGTATGCAGAGGGACGTGTTTACTGAAAAAGACGGTTATATGTATTTAGGTAGCTGCGCGCGGGGGTGTGCTTGCGCGCTGGGCTGCAGAAGTCGGACAGTTGCAGATGAAGCCGCCACGCAGCAGGACCGCACGCGCGTGCGCTCCTGGACACATGTAGGCAACCTCGAGTTTTCTCAGCTACGCACACGAAGAACACCCGGCAAAAACAGAAACACGCACACACACACACACAGACGTACGTATATACGCATATACGCGGATATACAAAAATAGAGACAGAAGGCGCGTGGCCGTCCTGCATCCGTGCTCCCGATATATTACGTGCATATATACGTATATATACCTCTGCACCTTACACATATGTATATGTGTGTCTCAGAGAGATGCAAAGAGAAGGGAGACTCCTGTGGACATGCGTGATCGGTGGACGGCTGAGAAATCTCGCCACACTTATACGCCCGCACAGACAAACGAGGAAGGCGGGTCTTCCGCAGAGCTGCGCCTTGCTGAACTGCGCACACATGGACGGGAAGTGCCGTCCTGTGGACAACCTCCAACAGAAGGTCCTCCCGCCCAAACAGCGGCGACTCCATGGTCGAACCCGCTCACGCCAGCACTGACCTCGCGCTGCTGCTACTTCTCTCTGTCTGTACGCGGCACTCGGCAAGAAACTCGCAAGTGCGCGTGGCCGTACGAAGAAAGCTGCACGGCGTATTCTCCTGCAGACACGAGTATCAAATCTATCTATTATCTGCACTGATGTGTATCCTACGTACCGGCGCCTGTGCACATATATATATATATATATGTTTTTGTGGACGTCCAGACACAGCTTCTGTAAAAGTACAGAAGAGACAGATATTCTCGTGCACACACGTGGACAAACAGACACACTTATTAATAGAGAAATGCATAGACACATACTCCCGCATATATACTTGTGTACACATAGCCCGCGATGATAACAGTTACAGACGTATATACCCCTGGCCGCACGTGCACACGCATGCGTCAACTTGAGGAAACCTAAAAAAAAACATGTACGTGTGTGAGAAAGAGAGAGCAAAAACTACGTCCTCCTTGTTGCAGCAGGAGTCACTGCTTTGTCAAGCGCAGAGAAACTACTCTCCACACTTCTTCTTGATTCATCCGACGCGAGTCTGTCGCGGCGGAAGCGCAGACTACACTGCGGTGGAAGGGCAGTCGGCACCCCGGTGGAGGGGCAGTCGGCTCCGCGATGGAAGGGCAGACGGCACCTGGTTTGTTCTTTTGCAGTTGCTTCCCACTTCTCTTTCCGCAGGCCTACTTTTCCACCTTTTCTTTCTCTTCCTCTCGCTGGGCAGCATTCTCTACAGACGTCGTCATAGTGACAGCGCGGCGTGTAGTGCCTCAGGCTCTGCGGTGCTAAGCAGCCGCTGTCTTTCTAAACGGACGTTTATGGACGATGACGCCGCACGATTGTCGCGGCCCCATCTGCGGACTACGTTTGCACACATATAAAGATACATACATGCACAGGTGTGCCTGCGTCTATGCTTCTGTAACTTTGTAGGTAGACATGTATCGACGCAGGCAGTCAGACAACTGCGCGCCGTCATACAGACCGCCCAACACCGCCCACTATATGTAAGCAGCCAAGCATGCGATTGCTTATCTCTACAAGCACCTCTCTGTACGGATTCCACACATACTCGGGGAAGACACCGTCCTTGTTTTTCTTCTTTTCTGCGTGGCTTGGAGAAATCAGACAGAAAGAGACAGACAGAGAAAGAGAGAGACGCACAGCCACACTCGTGCCTGCACATGCGTTTTACCACACACGTCCATCCCCACACACCGCCGTCCACTGTGTACACGTGCATTCACACGTACGTACACAGAAGTCAGGTGTTACATATGTATGTATATATACATATGTGTAGCCCTGTTGTATTCCGCGAACACGTCGCGCTAGCATATTGCGTTAATATATTGCGTTGATATATTGCGTTAATGTACTGCGTTAATATATTGCGGCAATATACTTCAGTAATATATTGCAGTTATATATGGCGCTAATAAACTGCGCTAATATATAGCCCTAGTGTACTGCGTTTATAGATTGCGCTAATGTAATGAGCTAATATATTGCGTTGTTATATTGCGCTAATATATTGCGTGAACATATTGCACGAATATAGTGACACACTGGGGAGCCTTGGGTACCTCCGATAGAGGCGTCGACAGCAGCGAGAAGCGTCGTAGGGAGGAGAACGCAGCGGAGCCCTCGCAGCGTCGTGGCAGCAGCAAAGGCAACCAGGTCGGTTACACTTCCTCCGCCCACGGCAAAGATAACCGCATTTCTATCGAGCGCGTAGTAGTCGTCATCCTCGATCGCCGCTGCTGCTGCTGCTGCATCTTGCCGCGGCCGCTGCTGCGCGGCACCTGGGGCCTTCGCTGCGGGACCTGCTCGCCAGTGCAGCGTCACGTAGTTTGGCGAAGAGGACGCGTTGCAAGACGCAACGGACTCGGCAGCAGCACCCGCAGAGGGGCCGGCCAGAGCGCAAGGAGCGAAGGCAACGGGAAGAGGAAGAGGAGAAGAAAGTGCAGCATCATCAGCAACAGACGGGAGAGCGGCAGGGAGAGCACCAGGGGAAGGGGTGGCGGCAGCAGCAGCAGCCACACTGGCAATCGGAGACAAAAAAGCAGCAGGAGTCGAGGAAGAACATGATGACGAGGAAGAAAAACTGACAGGGGGAACAGAGACGCTGCGTCCAGCAGGCGTCCGTGTGACGCTTTCGCTGGCAATATGTGTTTGTGTTGCTGTTGGACGATTTGACGGTGCAGGACCAGCAGTCGTTGCATGAGAAGAGCTACTGGTGTTCCAGCTAGTGACTGTGTGACTTATGGGATTACTGTCGAGAGAAGAGGCGTGCGGAGGACGGGGCTGCTCCGCAGAAGCATTTCTTGCAGGAGTGACGTCCGCTGTACGAGTAAGAGAAGGACGGGGAGCTGTGGGACCAGTGCCAAGGAGAGGAGAGGCAGCATTGGTGCCGGAGGGGCTAGCAGAAGCACGCGGGGTGGTGGCGACAGTGCTACAACGAGAGACGGTAGAAGAAGTAGTAGCAGCAGGACGGCCGACGTTCGTGCAGTTCACAGGAGCAGCCTCAGCAGCAATATTACGAGAGGGACTGCCTGTAGCAGTTTCAGGGTTTGTTCGAATGGGAAGAGTTACAGGAATACGCGTAGTGGTGCTAGCAGAAGAAAGCCTCGTAGGCATCCGAGTTGTGGTGGTGTACGACGGAACCCCAGTAGGAGGACTAGGAGAAGTGATAGCCGAGGGAGATCCGGTAGGAAGACTAGAAGGGGTGATGGCAGAGGGAGGGAGACTAGTAGGTTTGATAGCAGATTGAATCCTCGTAGGGAGACTAGTAGGAGTGGTAGCAAAGGGAGATCTAATAGGAAGACATGTAGGACGGACGGAGGACGGAACCTTGGTAGGGAGAGGAGGAGTGATGGCAGAGGTAGGGAGACTAGCAGGAGTAATAGCAGAAGAAATTTTAGTGGGACTACTCGGAGGAGCGATAGCAGAGGAAAACCTCTTCGGAGTACTAGTAGCATTTCTGGAAGCAGTAGGAGGAGAAATAGTAGTCACCTCAGAGCTCGGAATGCCAACTGCGACAGGACGACCGGTCGTAGTAGCTGTGGAAAGGCCAGCAGTAGCAGTCCTCGTAGTAGGAGGTATTATCCTACTCGGGCCACTGACACAAGGAGAACAACTAGTAGGAACACAAGCAGTTGAGGAAGCGGCGGCATGCTGGACAGCAGTGTTTGTGGACGGAGCGGGTGCTGCAGGGGCAGCAATCGCAGAAGACGGTGGTGGGCCGAAGAGAAGAACGTCTTGCACTTCTTTGACAGCCTCTCTACATTTCGAGTCTTCTCCGCCTGGCAGCAGCCACATGTAGAGAGGAGTGACAGCTGTGTGGCTCTGTTCTTCTTCGACCGACGTGGCAGCAGCAGCACACGTGTCGTATGCAGCTAAACGGGGACGAGCGGCTGTCGCCTCGACAGCTGTCGCAGTCTCCTTCGTTTCCAATGCTGAGACAACAGCAGCGGATGAAGCAGCAGCAGCTGACGAAGAGCTGCAGCGGCTTCCATGTGTTTGAGTGCTCGCAGCAGAAGCGGTGGCGTTGCTTCGGCGACCGTCTTCTATTGCACCACGGAGGAGAAGAGCAGCTTCTTTTACGGCAGTTAAGTGCTGGTCGGGAAGATTTTTATCGACAAAGAAGTGCAGCGAAGACGCCTGCCGCTTGCCGCGCTGCAGAAAAACACATCCGTGGAAATTTGCCCACACGTGCAAACTCATTCACGTCCGAACGCGTAATAGGTCAAGCGCTGTAAAACACTTGCTTCAACAGGCGAAGAAGAAGAATAAACAGCGGAGCATTCGTCGTAGACACAGAGGAAAAGCCGTGGAGCTGTGAAAAACGGCACTAGGACAGGCAAACACTACGAGAGCCTGACACTATCTCAAAGAGAAGAAACCGAGAAGCATATGAAGGGAAGAACAAAGGACGAGGAAAGACAGCAGCAGAAGGCCCGAAGAGAAAGAGAAGAAGAGTGAAAGTCACCTACACAGAAACAAATTTACGGCAATATACGTGTGCATCGTACAATGTACGTACTTCGGATGGGGTCGGTTTAGACAGGTTAGGACAGAGGGAAAACCTGACATGGAAAGCAGAGACATCATTCTTCCATGTGGAATCACCTTCTCAGTGTTCGTGCAAAAGTGAAGCGGACCACTGCGTCCCGCGGGGTACACACATGTATACACAGCGTTAAAAATGTGGAAACGTAGAATATTTGCACGTAACAAAATTATGTCTCGGAAAAAAGACCGTAGTGCCAGAGAAGAGCCGCTAGTCAGTTTTGTGTGACGCCAGGCAGAAAAAAGCGTCCTGCGCCGAAAATCGCGGCTTTGCTCTGGTGTACGTACACCCCAAGGTGTTCGTTGTGAAGGCTCCAAAGGCAACAAGGACGTCGTATACATGTCGTGTGTGCACACCTGTGTACGTACACCGTCAGGGAACAGTGTTTCATTGTAGACCGCGTAATTGGCTTTCTCATACATACTAAGGGTCCTCTTCAAGTCCCACACACTACACCACTGGGTGGAGAACAGATATTATTCGAAATTGTCACCGGTACCTTCTGCCTACCGGGGTGGTTGTGGCCGTGTGTGTAGTTCACCGGCGAGTTCCGCGAGCTGACGAACATGACGAGCTGCCCTCGTGGTCTGTGTGTGTGTGTGTGCGTGTGTGCGTCTCCGTGAAGTGAGCCGTTTAAACACAGGTGTCCATTCCCACGTTCGTAACGGCGGTGTGGCTAACAATGGGAGGGTTTCTCAGACACAGGAATGTCACTTAAGTTTTCCTCAGTCAAAAGTCTCCTTCTGGAGGCAGACGGAGGAAAAAAGAGAAGTGCGGTTGCAGTACACGCCTCACCCCCAAGCCTGCTTATTAGAGTGCTCTCTAAACACAGGGCCGTGCTCGCCCCTAGCGATTATTGGCGCGGGTGGCGGAGATACTTCTATCCCCTTCAGGGAGGAAAAAATTTTAGAGGTTCTTTCCAACGTATGGGGAAGACACACACCCCGGGAGAGAAAGCACATCTGGTCCGTAGAGAAATACGCCTGCGGGGTGAAAGATCTTTCCATGTGTGTAGTAGAGTATCTGAAATATCGCATCTTGTGGCTGGAGTCTTTTGGACTTGGCGGTGGTAACCTACAAGACGGTTAGCAAGGTCGAGGAACGCCGAGTGCAAAATTTTTGTTCCAATGGCAATGGAATATCCCTTTTTGTCTCCAGTGCGAACAGGTATTGTAATGCCGGAGAACGCCTGGTCCCGTTTTTCAGCCGTGTTCGATTGAATCCCTTTATGTTCTTCCTGGTCTCTCTGGCGCCCGTTATCCTTCTCCACAGCGGCGTTCGACGCCCGCTGCGTTTGTGCGTGGGAGGCGCAAGTGGAAGAAGTCTTAATGAATCCTCTTGTGTCTAGCGAGAGGTCGTGTGTCTGTGCTGCACATGAAAAGCCACCTGTCTGGTATTGATGCACAGTATTACCGCCACCCTTTCTTATCGTTGTGCACTCCTCAAGGAACGAGGCTTGCTGGCCCCCCGTCGATGCGATGCGTACAGCAGATTGATCAAAACATTCGTTGCCGTTGGCCATGTTGTCAGAGCTCTCCACGCTTTTGGTTACGAATTCTCAGCCAGAATGAAAATGACTGGGGAAGGCAAACGCTCGGGCGGGCCGCCAGGTAGCGTAGCCAGAAGGAGTGGCTATTCATTACCACCAGCCAGAAAGAAGTCTTCGCGAGACTCTGCGAACGTGGTTTGAGGATGAGGATGAGGGTTCCTTGGAGCTCTTTGGTACCAGTCTACCCTCCCAAATACACAAGGACAATGAAACGTATAAGAAACGATCCACTGGGCTCAAGGAAAGGAGAATCACTGAATCCAGATTGCTATGTACACATACGCATCTAGCTGTGTGTGCGTGTATGTGTGTGTGCACTTATGCGTCTGCGTATGGGTGTACGTGTCTGACCATAAGAAAATGTAGCACAATCCAGGACAAAGCTGCGGTACTGCGATACTTGGAAAAGAATTTGAGTGGATTCAAGGGACAAAATTACCTAATAAAACGCTACGACACCGTAGACAACATGCAAGACAACCTGTCGAGTAAGAAGGAAGGAACGCTGGTCGACGAATCGAAGCGGCCTCTGCTCGACCTGCTAAAGAGGACTTCCACTACGCAGCCGGGCGGGTTCAATCGTTACTTACTCGTTGAAAACAGCAGCAGAAAAACTCTCCAGCCTTATGAAAGACTCGGCCCATTCACCGGACTCTGTCAACTGATTTCCGTGCAGAAGTTCAGTTAGCTAATGCCACAAACAGCGTGACTACGGGGCGCAGTGTGGAAGTAAAATTTTGATTGGTTTCAAAGGTCTCTGATTGAGGCTCTGCACGCCGTCATCGGGCTACGCTCTTAGGGTGCCGAGCGATTCTGCCGAAGAACAGAGACAGGCACAGGGGGAAGCGTACGCACGCCTTACATAGATGCAGTAGTCGTCTACATGAAGAATTCAGTTGACAGCAGTTCTCGGTGCTTCGAAGCACAACGATATCGAAACATTGTCGCTCTCGGTGACTGGACATAGAGATTCTCAATTGTTGCGCGACTCTTTGATTTCCCGTCTGGAGGTCGCCCTGCGACACCGGCATGCAGGACGGAGGGCTCCCATATCGATCCCGTACGCGCCAGTCGCCCCACATGAGGGACTCAAAATTCTGCCAGACCGCACGTGGTGCACGTCCTTAGTAGACAGCTACTTGGAAAACAGATATATGTGCCTACACGCTGTTCACATTTATACGTATATTATTGGGAAAACGCCTGCTACCGCGGCAGACACGCCCACGAAGAACCCGGGACGTGTCCGCATACGCTGCTTACAGCACGTGTCCGCATATGCTGCTTAGAGTGCGGAAAAAAGCTTCGGATTTATTGTTGGTAAAGAGACGCGATGGTGGGTCTGGAACAGGAAGGTTGATGGACGTGACTTTTAAAATGGCGAAGTCCCCAACCCTGCAGTTTTTCCCAAAACGGCTTATAAGTGTTCACGAAGAACACGGATATCTCATGGTATCTCCTGGGAGTATTGCACAGTCTCGTTTAGAGAGCCTGACGTTCAAAGTTAAAACCTACACATCCGCTATTCTTCACTACGCTTGGAGTCTACGAAGAGTAGCACGGAGGAAATATGGCGTAATAGTACGACAACTTTAAGCTGCACCCCTCTCCTTGTCGTGTGCGCTTGTGCTCGGCGACTTGCTGTCGCCCCCTCAAGCGAGTGCGTCGATGTCGTAACTTCAACAAGCCACAGAAAGCTATCTAATATATACAAGGCGACTCTACGTGTATCAGGAAGTCTCTCGTGTATGGCAATGAAGGAACTGCCATGTGGGTACTCATCGTCTGGGAAGAATTTCCGTGCAGGACTTCCGCTTCGTTTCGAGAACTATTGTTACCTGCAGGATTTTGACAAGATCGTGGGAACACAATATTGCCTTCAACAGTGCAGAAACTCCCCACTTCATGCACCTTTCACCGCAGGAATAATTTTTTGGAAGAATTCTGCAGCAAGAGGGCACGTGTGTGAACAGCCAAGAGTTGTCACACAGTTGGAGTCGTCGGCTTATCCGTGACGACCTCTAGATTTTTTGCTCTGTGAGCGTATCATCTGGAAGTTTTCACCGGCAGATCCTCAGCGCATGTCGTAGTAAATGCGGCAACGGCATCGTATTCAATCTCCACGGGGAAGTGTGCATTACCAATGCGGAAGTCTGAGTGGTGGCGGCCGTTGCTGAAAAGGGAAAGTAATCTGTGCCGCAGAACGCCACTGCCTCGCAGGGCGACTGCCCTCGACAGGCTCAGCAGCCTTGAAGTATCACGTCTATATAGTAGGCGACCAAAACGAGGACTTGACTCCTGCTACAACGTACCTTCCATTCATTCTTACCCATCGATCGCGGACAAAGCTGTGTATTCATTAACCTGTAGACATCCTCATATTTGCTCGGTAACAGTCGATATGACACTGCTGAACACTGTGTGCTTCAAAGCACTGCTGAACACTGTGTGCTTCAAAGCACTGCTGAACACTGTGTGCTTAAAAAATTGTTGCGACTGACACCTATTGACACAACCAGGTGCATAATGCAGAAGGCCGCGGGCACCGAAATTCTTGCACTCGTCGAGGGAGGCCAACTAATCTGCGCCGTCGTTCGAATACACGGTAGCGAATCGGTGATACATGAAGATAAACTGGGTGGAAGTTAATACGCTCGCCCCGGCCGCAGGTGCGTCGTGCTAATGCGTGCGAATGTGCATTGGTTAGACCACGCGCTTCTCTTCACAGTAGTGCAAAAACGTATGGATACCGAGTGAGGAAGAAGAATATGATAGTGTGGACATCTTTTGGATCTACGCAGCCACACGGGACAGGATACCTTCTGCATGTAGTGTTTTGTCACCAGTTGAGATCTAGCAAAAAGGGAACAGACAGAACCGAAGAACAAGAAGAACCATTAAGGAAAGGCATTTCAGGACGAACTTTCGCGCGTGCTCAACCCAGTATATTGACTGAGACGGGCATCATACTCTCCTGCTGCAAGTCCGGCTGAGGGACAACACGCCATGTGCAAACTCCAGAGCTCTCAAGAGTGACCGTGACTACAAAATGTGCCTTTCGATCTACTTCATACTATGGCGGGCTGCGTGAGGGGGTACTGCGAAGCTCTGCACCACCCCGTTGTGCGCCCATTTTCTCCTGCAGTATAAAGCCCTTTGTGCGCCAATTTTATCCTGAAGTAAGTTTTCGAAAAAGAGGCGGGGGGCATTCGGTGGAGTGCTTCCACACTGGTAAATCTGGTCAGCGCGAACACCTCAATGGAGGCGTCTGAGTACGTCAGTTGCATGCTACTGCGGACTCCTTCCGTTCCACCTTCCAAATAATTCTACGCAAATGTCGTACGTAACTGGGAATGCCGTGGAAATCCACCATCTCTATTACTAATCGTCTTGATATGTATGAAAATGAGGTCCGTCAAGAGACATTATGATGGTGTGTGAACCTGTCGTTTACACAGGAACGCCACGTAGCAACATAAGCCACGGGCCGAGAATATCGGTTTTGGATGCTTAGAGGCTCCTAAGCATGTGCAAGTCCCGTTCTGTGCGACGGAGGACTAGGATCCTCTGCACAGCTGCAACTGCACACATTTGCACAGCAAACTCAAAACCACCTGTGCACCACACACAATAAATGATTGTCGTTTTAGAAATTCTCCCTTTTTACAACCCACCAAGCACCACTTGTTTGCACGGCGCTTTCTAGAGAGCACCTCCCCGCCTCCTCTTTTTACCACAAGAGTGTGCAGCGAGAGATGTGTACGGAAAACGAGCGGCACCCAGTGTGTTACCTTTGCAAGCGTCTTTCTTGCATGGCGCTGAACGTTTCTTAGGCCACGTGATTCGCGTTCATGTCGTGTGGCCTGCCAGATATCTGTATGAATGTGTACTAGAAGAATTGAAACAAGCGATGGATTTGTCGTACGTAGCCCTGTCTGGTCACGCTTCCCCTATTGTATAAATCTGCTACTTCAATTGGCTCGGTGACTGCTTCGTAAATCAGCACTGTTTAAATACTCTATCATATTGTCGTGGTTTCGTCGTGCTTTGTGTGACCTGGTCGAACAGAAAGCGAACGAATTGTGTAATATGTGGCTGTGCTCAGTAACATTATATCCATTCAAAGGCACCACTACACAAGGGATGACACCGCTGCAAAAACTACAACGCCGGAAGCTGTACGTCCTCACCAAAATTTTCGTAAATTCGTCTGATAGCTTTGTGACAATAGTTTGGCACTGGTAGCTCCGTGTACCTGGTCGACGGCACGGTGGCAGTGTACCCAAGTCGCTAGGACTTGCTGACAAAATGCCACAACTTCAAGAGGTCTGATTTCCACAGTAGGATGGTGCTGACTTTCAAAAAAATCTGATGGTTCTCGATAGCAGCCTGCAGCCGGTATGCGAAATCTGGGGTTCCCTCCGCCGCAACACCCGACAGTTCTGAGCGGGCTTAGTGGTATCCATCAACAGAAGTACAGTATTTCTAGTGTATGAACAGCGGCCTGTTCTATCGTTACAGACCATCAGAATGAAACTCAATGCATTCGCTGGATATGTCCTCGCGTAGTCCGATTGCTCGTACAGGAGCAGTAATGGTAATTTGCTCACCGAACGTCTCCCGTAACATCACCTGGTAAATGAATAGATATAAACAGAACGCCCGTAGGCATGCAGTAATTACTGTCTCCTCACTAAAGGTCAGCACTTCTGTGAGATGCACTGCGGGCATCTGCTGAACTGGTGCTGCCGAGACCGTGCGCCTTGCCAACGGTTGTACGTAGTGGCCAGTGTTTGTGGTGCACTGCATCAAACGTGTGGCTTAATTTCCACGTGAGACTCCACTAAGCACATGTGAGGCACCATCAAGCTGGCTTCCGTAGGGAGTCACTTACGCCCAGAGATAGGCTTGTCAAGGACTGGACTTCTACCGTGAGCAAAGCAAGGAAATCCACCAACTTGCCGGTCTCAGTTTTACCTGCAGCCAGCATGCTTGGGCCCGTTGTTTATTCAGCAGGACAACTCATGTAGCAGAACAACCTCTTTTGTGAATTGTTGGATTGGTGGATGCGAATAAGGTGCGTGTCACAAAAATACCGCAGTAGTAGCTTAACGGCACTCTCCGCAAAAGCCCACTAAACAGGTGTACAAATCAACATTGGTGCACCTGAACTGGAAACAGAACAGCCTCTGCGGGCGTAGGACAAGAGTTGGTACGTGTATCTCTCACGACGACAGTCATAGACCCTGTGCAGACCGAAGAATGCGGGACCTAAGACCACTGGAGGCCCACAATGTATGCGGTATCGCGTGAAATCTCCACTGGAGAACGATGCCGTGCGCACAGGTAAGTCCGTCTCCGCGTTGTGAAGATGAGTGATCCACCAGGGCGTAGAGGGCCACACGGTTTCCCCGCGGTAACAGCATGTACCAGCGATCCGACCGTACCCAGTCTAACCCAAGCTGCGTCAACTCGTATTCACGACAGTGAGGTGCGCTCGGTGACAGCAGCTATGACTACACTGTACGGCGTGTTGTGTATCTGCGAGATGCCCGATGCGCAAGCCGGCTCGCAAGACGTTCCTTCTTCCTGCGCAGGTGTGCAGCGTGGTGGTGTGCATCAGTGATTTGGTGCCGGCCTGCTGGGTACCACAAATCAAGACTAGCTTTTCCTTCGGCCCGTAATCACGATACCAGCCTTCGCGTCCCATTAAGTCATAAAAAATGTAACAGCCTGCGTCTCGGCAGGTGTGTAAACTGCTGCAGTTGCGTAAGAATCCAGTGCCTGTTTACGTAGCAGCGAACCAGAATGGTCCCCTCCAGCCGCGACTGCGACGGACTCTCCAGTTGACGAGGTATACTGGCTCAGGGGCACGCGTAATCATCTAGGGAATAGTTACCTTGAAATACTTGTTCCTCACAGTGACAGGTATTTCACCAGCAGTATGGAACCCCGGATTTTTTAGTGATTCACTTCTCGTGCAATCCTCCGATCGTGTGCCCTCGTGGCACACACACACACACACACACACATACACACACAGGCACACGTATACGCATACGCACTTAGGCATCCACCGAGTTGTCCTTAGTGTGATGATTACCCGTGTTTTTGTCCCAGTCTTTGCACAGTAAAAATACTCGACGCAAAAAAAAACGTGAATACATAAATCCCACATAGCAGTCAGATTAACTGTCAGATGCCCTGATTTGTCCCGTCCCACAGCACAACTACTTGCAAAACTTAGGCAGCTCAGAGTCAGACACTTATACACACGTAGAACATATATACGTGGAATGTGGACCGTTGTAGGGTATACTCAGCATGGACGAGTTTCCTTTTGTTTTCGTCTGTACAAAGAGTTTATCGCATGGTTCGGCCTCGAACGCATCTCTCCCTTCAAATGAGGAAGACACATGGAGGGAAAGAGACGGCAATGCAGACAACGTACTGCCAGGGGAGCACCTGACCATGTCTTCGCAGCCGCCATGTCGTTATTGACGCCCATCAGGTTCAGTCGCACAGCGACCAGTCACCGTAGACGAATCTTTACCTCTTCTAGAGATACCACGTGCCATGATCACCACATACAAGATGTATAGTACAGCAGAGGTACGGGATATCCCGATTCCGGAGAGGTGCTACACACCATCGACTTTGGACAACTGAGTGGGCACGGCTCGCAAGCCAGTATACAACCACCTCATATATTGTTCTCTTTGTCTACCGGAGTACGGCCTCTGTATCATCCTACGGTCTTTTTCTGTCACCCTCTTCATCAACACCGTCACCTACCCGCGTCGCCTGCAGAAATAGCGGCATCATGTCTCATTTTTCAGAAAAATTCCTCCCTCGCGGCCTCACTGCTTCTTCACGGCTTTTCGAGCCGTCTTCTTTGCCGCCCCTGCTCCAGCCTTCTTCCGCATGGTCCTCTTCGCTGGGCTCTTCCCTCCAACAGATGCCCCCATACTCCTTTTGACGGTTTTTTTCCGCATCGGCGATCCTTGTACAGGCGCCGCTGCGCCCATTGTTGCAGGAGCTGCGCCAGGCGCGCCAGTAGAGCCCATTAGGCCGGGGGCATGTTTCTTCCTTGCACCCGCTGGGCTTTTATGAGCTGCTGCTTCTCCGCCTGCACGACGAGGAGCGCTTTTTCTCATCGGAGATTTCTTCTCTCCGGCTTCTGAGCCACTTTTCTTTGCCATTTTCTTGAACGGAGCACGTGCAGTACCTCCCCCTCTTTTGGATGTGGCCGTAGGCTTTCTGGCTTTCTTGACCATGGGATGGGCGTGGCTGCTGCCCTTTGATTTCCCAACCATCTTCTCGACGTGGCGCTCCGAGATGTGCGCAGACGCGGGCGGATGGGACAGAGAAACTCAGGAAACGTTCTTCATGCAAAGACTCAACCTCAATGAGCAAACCCACTGACAACTTCTGCTCCCGTTGACGCAGTCGCGCAAGACGGGGCGGCGCCGGCGGTGACTAACAACCACCTATTAATTGTTCAGGGTGCACGGGGCGCTGCTGCTCTGCAACCGTGGAGGACGGCAGAAACTGCAATTCCACCGAAAGACGACCCACCCATCTGCCAGTGCAAGACGCGGACATTACAAGCACGTGTGGCCGCCTATAAGAAAATGACATTTTCTTATTCTTCTTATCATGGTGTGATAACCCGTTCAAGACCATCTACTGCCCTGCACAACGCGACGGCGAAAGCCAGGAGAGCGCGAGCGCGCGCGCCAGTCCACGCGTAGCTGGGTGGTTGTACTGCGCAGCGCTGGAGCGAGCGCGCGCGTGGCGCGTGGTGCGGAAAGCGCTTCGGATGAGAAAGAAGCGGCTTTTTCAATCTGCGTCAAAAGCATCAACCTGCAAGCGATCGCAGGGGCCTGCAGCAGCAGGAGCGGCAGGTGCGTGAAAGGGAGTGCGGGCAGCAAGCGTTCCGGTTGCTGACGCTTCTCCGAGCAGGAAGAGGAGGAGGAAGAGTCGCGCACAGCTGGCAGATGGTGAGAGGGTAGAACCCGTGGGCCTAGCAGTGGAAGAGAGGAATGCACCACTCCGCAACAGATCAACGTGCGCACGCGACCCGGTTGAACCAGTGAGGTTCAACCAGTGCGGCTCTACAGCATACAGGCTAAAACGCAGATCAGATTCCGACGTTGCGGGCGCGGATCACTGTGCACCTGAATTATTCAACCTGTGGGAGCATGCTCTGGTGATGTGAGTGCCGTGGCAATGCGGTCGATTAGAGCAGAAAAGCGGGTCCAGTGCGCATCCAGGAGCTCACCGGAACACCCAACATGTAGACGAGGGATGGGGAGGAGAGCGTCTGCAAACAACGACTTGAAGGCAGTCCATGTCCCAGCAGAAATAGGCACGGGTGTGTCAATTGCGAAAGCCTCTAACAACCCACATCCGAAAAGAGCGCACGTCCACTCGGAGCTCGTCCAGAGCTTCCCCTCCACTCTCGAAAAGCAGCGGACGTCCGATGTCGCTGGTTTGTTCGTCCCATGTGAGCTAGACCAGTTGGAGCCCATGCTTCCATCACTGAACACTTGAGACATGCATGGCTGGTAGGAGGCCGCTGAAATACTTCCTTGCTGGCCACTCCCTGTTACCAATTTGACATGAGAGGGTTTGCGTTATCTTTCATTTCACTGCGAGTTCGTAAAGGACGACCGATAGTGTGCACTATACTACATTGCATCCAAATCGCTCTCGGCTTCACGCACGAACGACCATCGAAACTTTGGGTGTCGTCCCCATTCGGTGTCCTCCGCACGGCTACTAATCGTCCGCGTCTCGAGGGAAGTGAGGCACACATGGAGAGCACACTTGTGGTCTCTTCCGCCTCGTCTTCTAGCCGCTGCGCAATTGCCAGTCCCAGGACTACCGTACCTTCCACCAGCGTGACTTTAGTATTGTTCAGTGCGGTGTGCGGACACCTCAATTTCGATGACTTTAACGCGAGCGAAATTCTATTTTGTTTTTGCCTCCGTCGTTCCGAGCCACCAGTCACCCTAGGATGGCTTCCTAGTGCACACACGCGTCTGTGAAGCAGGGATGTAGAACCAGGCGAGTAATTCGGTCTCTCTTCACATGGCGACAGTTAGCAGAGTAAGCGACAGTGGCAGTGTGGCAGAGAACGCCCGTTTGTCCGGGTGTGCTTGCTTCAAGGGCAAATGGAGATGCAAGCGCCAAACAGCGTGAAGCTGCACTGCGGTGGAGCCAAAGCAAGAGTCACAGTCAAGCACTGGATCCCTCGAGTTGACTGCTAAGGATGCCCTCATAAGTTAGTGCAACACATTCGCCACGCCTTTTTCTCGAGCGAAGGTAGGGCACGCAGCGAACTATGTCGGTGAAGAGACGGAAGCCGAACGGCGCAAAAGGCAAGAAACGTGATACCCACACGCCACCGAGCACCTCAACATAGACGGAACAGAGTTCTCAGTCCCCCGGGGTGGTGCAGGTGAACTAGTTGGCGTGCGACTACACATACCTTTCTGTATGGTCGCGCTCCGTGATCAGATAACACCTTAACACAAATGATGCATTTTTTAGAGAGTGCTAGAAAGGAAGAAAACTTACATAGAGGAAATTATGCAAAAAGCCTCATGTGAACTATGTACAGTGTCGGGTATCACCTCTGGTGTGATTTCTACGGAAGGAGTTGCATACACTTACGTAGGAGGTCAACAGCCCTAATGTTTGGGGACGCCATATTTACGGCGAAAAAAGGGGAAGCAGATTGCAAGCTTCAGTTGCGTATGTGTCTCGCGTGTGGACACTGCGTAGCATGCAGCACGACGCAAGTGATGGGAACGCATACTTTTTCAATCGCGGCTACGTTACACACCATCCGCAAACTAGTAACATGGTCAACACGCTTGATTAATAGGTGTATCCAAACCCACTGTGGACGCTGTTCATGACCTCGCTCTTTGGGTAGCTTCAGACAGTTGACACGCAAACGACACGGAACCCTAGCTGGAACAGCTGGATGTCATCTAAAGCATGTTTCGTTGTTTCCTACGCACGATCTTCCCCGAGTTGGCGTAACGTCTCCGTATTGAGTGCGATCACGGTCAACGTTCACGCCGTGGGGGGCTACACGTGCGCGATATGAGGTCGTCGGAAGTCCCGAATGATCGCTGCAAACTGTGTAAACTACAAAGTTCTAAACCAGTCGGAGGCCCACCTGACTACGTCTTTGCACACACTCGCTGGCACCAACAGAGGATACTGCGGCTTCTCAGTGCTAACAGGGCCTTTCAAACCCAGATACGTTTGGGCCTCAGGAACGTCTTTGAGACGACCACTTTGTTGTACTTCCAGCTTCATAATTCTGTGGCAGCGGATGCCTGATAAAGTGCGATTCCGTGAGATGCAACAGGTTTCAAGTGCCAAGTACAGCGGGGGAAGACGCACCAACACCTGGTTTGGAACTACATGATTGAAAAACAGAGACACTACCCCTCCGGTGCAGACGCGTACTTCTTCATTAGGTACGCCTCTCCGAAATGTCACTGCCACAGCAGCGGTACGAGAGATCCTTGCTATCGGTAAACTGACGAAGCGTACAGCTTTCAAGGTCCGGGCGTGGACACCCACACAGAACTCCCGCAGATTCTTACAGATCGTATTTAGCTTAAGTCTGAGGGAAGTTGCTGCAGCCTACGCGTCACATGGTGCAGGCTGGGGATCCACGTTCACCATGCAGATGAGGCTGTCGACTAAAGTGTATGTACGGTTGAGTCACCAGACGCGTTGCGTTGTTCACTACGGTCGACAACTGCAACGTGTCCGCACGATACAGCAGTGTACAACACAGGCGTTGCAACACACACGAGTGGGAGCAGCTTACAAACTCTAGCGTACGCAAAGCTACGTTTCAATCGTGTGGCACTGCTCGGCAACCTTGCAAAGGTCCAGTGGTGTACTCTCATGGTGTCCTTTACAGCAGCGCAACGCCGAGCGGCCCGCGGTACTACTGAAATGGTTTAGTTTTACTTTAAAAGGTTCCGCGGTGCCTTTTCGAGGACGGCGTATCATGTGCTGAGTGGGTGGTGTCACCAGACTCACATGGAGGGGAAAGGTTTATCCCATTTGTCAAAGAAACAAGGGTATCGAGGATTTACTGAGCACCTGAACTGCTTGTTCGAATCAGAGGGAGGGAACTTTTCGCAAAAATACGCCTTTTTGGTGCGTCGTTAAAAGTGCCAATCCGCTGGTCGCACCGTGGAAGACGGTGCTATGAAGCCGGTCTTAGATCTGTGCCTGCGCGCGTTTGCAAACCCCTGGGGTCCAGTACAGGTAACCGGGATGACCACGGATTCGACAAGACTCGAAGGTTGTTCAAACTGCTTTTTATTCGTAAGAAACCCTGCAACTACCTGTAAAAGTTTATGCAGCATTCAAATTCTTGTCAGCGTATCGAATTCTCTGCCTTAAAGGACAGCTCACTTGAATAGGTGGAAAATGGCAAAGTGTCATTTGTCACAGCGCTTCCTCTTTTACACTCCAGGTCCCGCTACCCTTAACGAGATTACCTACCCCACCTCCTCCACCTGCGCTGACACTGCCTCCTTACACGTCCAACCTCGTATATCCGATTGCATGCGCTGTGGATATTTCGAGACGAAACTCACCGTAGTAAGACTCGCACGAAGTTAAACTTCGAATGCGTACTACATATATATGCGTTATGCACATATATATATATATACTTATATATTGTATACGTAGCGTTCAATTTACGGGGGTGCATGCAGTGTCGATTTGACAGAGACAAAATATCAGCGTTGTCCTCGTCAGCGTCGGGTGTGTACGGCCGCACAACTGGATCTGTAGCCTCTTGCACACACTTCTGCGCGAAGTGGAGTCTGCTGAACGGTTTTACTGGAATTCTTTGTAGCAGTGAATCACCGCTTTATACACGCAGAACCGGTTCTGCTGTCAAATGTAGAATTTCACAAAAGACGGGTGAGCGTCCAGTGACTGCCTTTCTGCAGTACATATCCTGCCTCATTAGCAGCTGCTAGAAGGGCTTCAGGATCCGCAGCGGATCCTGTCCGACCAATGACGGCCATCGCGCAATGCAGTAAGTCCTGCAAAGAATGTAGAAACGATCGTACATCCATGCGGGGAATGTGGACGCAACAGCTCGCTGGTGCATGAATACACTCGGCGAAACTAACCTAAATCTGCTGAAATTCCGAGCTTCTAGTACACACGTGTGTTTATTTGTTGTCCCTATTGACGTGTTTCTACATACGGACGTCAGAGAGCGAATAGTCTCATTAAGAGCTTCACCTAGGTAAATATACAAACACGTGGATACACAGACGCCACCTTTCCGTACGCATATAAATATATATCGATACATGATTGGTACGCAGATGCGGCGAAATGAAAATACTTACTTGTGACACATACACGTGCCCATCGAGGATACGTACGTACACAGTGCACACGGGAAAAAGACAAACTGGAGAGAAAGCGACTAGAAGTGCGTGCTGCGGTCGGCCTTATAGAGGAAAAAGCAAGAATCTTTTTTTAAGATTCGTGCGTGCTACGAAATGTGTATACTTACCGCCAGTCCCCGACGCTACACGAATGTTGTGCGGTAGTACTGCGACTTCCAGGCTGACGGAGCACGTACACAAGAACTGCTCCGTTCGCATCTAGGTAACAGTCACTTCACCCAAAACTGTATGCCCGTGGAATGTCTTCATGTCCGCTACGCTACCTGTTACACAGCGGCGAGAGACACTGCGAGGTAGCCAAGTGGCTACCCTATCTCGCGCACTTTCAGCAGCGCTCCACCCTCTGCTCTTTCTGTCGCAGAATAAAAACGCGTTCTCCTGCTAAGATCGAATCGTTTGTCCTTGATCTTCGTGCTGCTGCTGTGCTGCTCATGTAAAAGCCCGCGACGCGCCGCTGCTGCCGCTGGCACTGCCGCTTCCACTTCTGGCGGCCGCTCCTGACGGAACTGCTCGTTGTTGGTGCCACTCCGCCGCCCACTACTGCTGCTGCTGCTGATGTTGCTTCAGCTCTCCTTTTTTCGGCGGCTCTGGCATCGTAGCTGTTGCCTCAGTTTTCCGTCGTGTGCTGCTGTGGCACTCCTGCCGTTGCTGTTGCGACGGCCTTTTCCTTCTTGCGCTGTTGTGGCAGGTACCCCTGCCCGAAGTGCTGCTATTGCCACTGTCTCAAGATGTTGCTTCGGCTGCTGCTGTCAGTGTCCATCAATTACTATTGTTGGGGGTTGTGTCAGCAATTAGGCTGCTGCCGGTGTTGCTGCCACGCTTGAAGTTCCGCAAGCTGCTGGTGCTGCAGCTGCACCTGGTTCTCTGCTATGGGTGCCAGTACTGAGGGGGCTGCTTCTTCAACTGCTGCCTTCGCTAATGCATTTGTGCACGTCCTCTTGTTGCGACTGCGCTGCAGCTGTGGCTGATGCTGCTGCTTTCACGGGAAGGTCCCGGGTACTGTTGCTGCGACTGCTGTTGCTGCTACCACTTCTACTAGCGCCCTTACGTCACTTGGCCATACGGACGCTGCGGCCACGCCAACGCTGGCCGTCCCGCTGCTGCTTGCCCTTCACGCTGGAGGATCTAGCTGATGACAAGCGAAGTACCTTTCGTGTAAATCCGGCGATTCCTTGTTCAAGCTGCGCAGCGTACAACGCGCATTCCTTGATAAACGGATTCAGCAAGCTTGACAACGACTTTGCATGTCGTCCCTTCTTGCCTGCTGCTGTGTCCGCAGCGCAGAAGGCATAGCAACACAGAAGGCAAAGAATGTGGAAAAAATAACACCTTGACCGTGGAAGCACGCCTTGCCTCCTTGTACAGTACGTATGCACATGTATATATATATATAATAGAGATAAATGTGCGTATGCACCGGCAGGGTTTTTGACAGTAATGTCTGTGACTACATAAATGTCTATACGTACGCCTGTGTAGTGTGTACACGCGCCCACGGCTGTATGCGCCAAAAGGCCCTCACCACGTACCAACAAGTAATTGCATGCATGAATGAATAAAAAGTACACACACCGTTACGTGTACGAGGTGTGTCTATCAAGCTAAACGAATAAGTACATATACATATATATATGCACATGTATATGTGTATATCCACTGCGCGTGCCCAAGCAGCAGCAGGAGGTCACACGCAGTACATATATATATATATATATATATATAGAGAGAGAGAGAGAGAAATATACAAGAAACTAGCGATTCTGCCAGACTAGCCGTGGGATTTCCCACACGCAATATATATATATATATACATAAAAGCAAGAGTGCGCATGAAGAAGTCGATGGTGTGTACCTGCAGAGAGCGCTGCGAGATAAGCAGCCGCAGCGAGGGGGCCGCCGGCGTCTATTGCAGCAGCAGTAGCAGCAGTGGTTTGATGCACAAGCGGAGAAAAAAAGGCCGTTTCATTGAAAATTTCAATTACATCCGCCACGTGTCTCTCTGTCACTTCGCCAACAAGGTCAGCCCGAGCGCGTGCCTGAAAAACAAAAGCCCCCATCGGCCAGGGCGGCAGAGTCGCAGCAACAGCACCAGCAGGAGAAATCCCAGCTGCAGCAACAGCAGCAGCAGCATTCACAACCGTCGCAACCGCAGCAGCAGGAATCCACGCCGCAGCAACAGCCGCAGCAGGATTCGCAGCAACAGCCAGAGCAGAAGCAGGATTCGCAGCAACAGCCAGAGCAGAAGCAGAATTCGCAGCAACAGCAAGAGCAGCATCGGAATTCGCAGCAACAGCAACAGCAGCAGCAGGATTCGCAGCAACAGCAACAGCAGCACCAGAATTCGCAGCAGCAGCAAGAGCAGCAGCAGAAGTTGCAGCAACAGCACCACCAGCACCAGAATTCGCAGCAGCAGCAAGAGCAGCAGCAGAATTGGCAGCAACAGCAACAGCAGTAGCAGGATTCGTAGCAACAGCAACAGTAGACTTCGCAGCAACAGCCACCAGCAGCAGCAGGATTCGCCGCGGCAGCACCAGCAGCAGGCTCATCAAACAGCAACGCATGTTGTACGCTTGGGCATGCCAGGGCGTGTAGGAGCCAGAATGATATACACAGAAAGCACGGCAACGATAAAATCACGGAAAAACACCTTGTTGAATTTCTTCTGCGACAACTATAGCCAACCCAGGAGGCACCTATACGCGTATTTCTATCTCTACGTCTACATATAAATATATACGTATATATGTGGGGCTATAAAGCTGCGTCGGTTTAGTTTGTAGGCAGAGCCTGCCTCTACATATATATGTATGCAGATACGCCCATGCGCTGCACATTTATTTGTATAGCGGCGTACTCACACATGCGCACTGCGTATTTGAATTTCTGTCCTCCTGTGAAGTACGTAGGCGCCTGCGTCGCATGCGTAGAACTAGAAGTATCGACTGTTTCTTTTATTAGCACACCTAGCTCTCCATATGTACACACGTTCATCTAGCTACCACATATATATATATATATATGTTGACAGCTGTCGACCGCTTCGATCCGACGTGGCAGCACATGCAGTTGGAAATGGGTGCGCGGTTTGCAAAACCACATTTCTGTCACTCTCGAAACTTGGTTCATCTCTCTCTGCATAGGATTCTCCATATATATATATATAGGGAGAGACGCACAGGTATAGGTACATGTGTACACGCAGGGGGTAGTGGCGTATCCAGATATATGGACAGAGCGTAGATACCGGCTGAGCCTACTTCGTATGTTGGCAAGTCTATGCGTGTATATGTGTGCCGCCGAAATGACTTGAGACAGCACCCTTCCTGCTGTCTTCTGCATCACAAACACGCGTATATGTCCACCTGAACGTGTGATGCGTGTGGCTTACCCGCTTACGGACTCGAATTAAGGTATACGAAGTAGGCAGACACGCGTATGTATATACACACACATGTGTGTATCGTTCACGCGTCATACACATATATGTCTATATTGTCCTAGCATCTCATATGTATATATTTGTCTATCGTCAAGGCACCTTATACAGGTATACGTATACGATCTCAGCCAATTTCCTCTCTCTCTCTTTCTGTATACATAGGCCTGTACTGTGTCTGCACATATATATATATATATACATGTACCGCCCGGGGATATTGGGGTTGACACGGGTGTGTGTCTCCGTAATACAAGTATGTGCGCGTGCACACAAACTATCGAGAAAAGACTGCGACTTTCTTTTGGCAAGAAGACGCGATGCGCAGGGGGCGGCCTTGGGTTCGCACAGCCGGGTAAAGGAGAGGAGTCCCTGTGTCAGGAGGTCGTAGAGAAGTGGACAGCCGCAGCCTGACGACCGCCGTCTACGTGGAAGGCCTCGCAGCAGAGTCAGACAGGACAGAGACACAGAGACGGGGACAGCCGCGCGTGCACACACAAAGAGACACACACCTGAGCTAGTCGGATGAGGGCCTCGAGATGGCGGAGACAGACGGGGAGGGCATCGGTGGCGTGCAGGGGATGCTGCTGCTGCTGCTGCAGCTCCAAGAAGTATTTCTTGATGCCTGCGCTGGCTGCTGCTGATAAGACGGGGTGGACGTACAGGCGTGCGTACGAAAGATACTGTTGCAGCAGCGACAAGGGAAGCAAATCCGCGTCCTGCAGCACACAACGCCCACCCCACACGCCTATCTCCGTCCGCACAACACGCTTACACGCTTCCATTTATATGTAGAAATATACCTCATTACTACCCACCTGCATATATACATGTGTGTATACACCAAGTGTACTGGTGCCTCCTTCGTATAAAAGTAAAATTCTACGTATATCTGCGTTATACACGCCCTAGTGTCTGTACGCACATATCTACGCGTTCCACAGGTCCACACATGTGTGCAGCGGCTTCACACGAAGAATAACGTGTCCACGTAAATAAGTACTATATATTTACACATATATAAATATTATATACGCATCTCTCTCTCTCTATATATATATATATCAGCTGAAGCCACGCACGTGTTTAAGACGGGTAGTCAGAACATATGTGTGGCACACCGCATATCCACGTCCGTACATGCATGGCACATTTCAAAGGAAATTACATATAGAGAGAAGAGAGAAGACACAGAGAGAGACGGATACAGGAAAAGGGGAAAACAATTGTCTGAAGTGTGCTCCGCTTTCCACAGATATACATATATATATGTCTACGTATACATGTATATGTGTGGAGGAGCACTGCAGGGGCCGGCATAAAGACGCCTGGGGACCCCTGCGTACACAGAACTTCTTAAGTATTCCACATATAGAGAAAAGGAAGAGAGACAGAGACAGAGAGAGAGAGAAAGGGAAAACCAGCTGCCTGTTATATGTTTTGCTTCTCATATACATATGTATGTGGACGGTCAGTTGAGGCACGAAAGGAAACGTATGGAGGCCGTGCGCACACAGAACTATACGCAAGTATTCCTTATATACAGAAGAGAGAGACACGCAGAGAGAGACAGGAACAGCGACGGGAGAAAATAGGTCTTTGTGGTGTGTTTTGCTTCTCACAGATGCATACACGTACATATATATATATATATGTGGAGGAGCAGTGCCGGGGCAGGCATAAAGACGTATGGGGACGCTCTGCATGTGCAGAACTATATGTAAGTATTCCCCATGTAGAGAAGATAGAGATAGCTGCTTGTCGTATGTTGTTCTTCACCGCTGCAATACCCGCTGTCTCTGTCGATTCTCGGTCGCAGGCACCTCGTCAAGACGGCAGCTTCATTCTTCAAAAAATTTGCGAACCGTTTACCTGTGTGTTCCTTTGCTGCTGATGTTGCTGCTTTCATCTTCTTACTAACTACACACAGACGCACATACCCCCACGCACCTCTCCACACTACCGCTACGTATAAAAGCAATTATAGACACACATATGTACATCTGTATCTACCTATCTATCTATCTATGCACATATATATAAATGTGCACGTACCCGACCAGCGCATGCATTCGCTGCTGAACAGATGCTGCTATAAACGGCAGACCGGTACTTCCACTTGTATGTATCTGCTCCTTTCCTTACAGGTTCGTCTACTTACCTCCCCTTGTCTAAAAATACACGCACCCATATACATACATCTACACATATATACACATATGTATATACATATATATACATATGTATATACATACATATATATATATATATATGTATATGTATATCACTCCACTGTTCCATATGCAAATATGCATACACACGTATATATATATATATCGATCCATTTTACAGACACGTATACACATATCCATAAATATATATATATATATATGGATTCGTTTTAATACACATGTATATCCACATATGTATATATGTGTGTAAATGCGTGTGAGGTCGCGTCCCGTAAGTCAGACGGTTCAGCGGTGTACAGAACTGCCTCTGCGTGTGTTTCCTGCGTAGAGTGTGGGCAGACATATAACTCACTCACTTTCTCTTGAAAATACACATATGTACAGATGTACACATGGACACCTAGAGACCTGCCCCTCTGTCTCTTTTTTTTCTCCCGGTAAGTCGTCCGTATCGCCTGCACCTCTATACCACTACATACATACAGAGATATACGGCTGTTGCCTACACAGCGTCTGTGCATGTGGCATTGATGCGCGCAGAAATGTGGATGTCGCCGTCGCAGCGAAGTGTTCCACCCCACCCGCCGACAGGCCTGTCTGCGTCCCTTTTGCATGAGAAAGTTATAAATACGAGGCGGCAGCACAGGGGGAGATACACACGTAGTTGCATAACCTTCTTGTCCCACCAAAAGAAACGGCGTACAACGTGTTGGCCGTTCGCCATCTTGGTAGTTACTATACAAAGATGTGTCTCCATACACACATATATATACAGGCAGCTATACCTCTATACAGACCCACATATATATGTAGACGCATACGCAGGTATGTCTGGGTACACAAATATATATGTATATATACTCGCAGATATGCCTGTATACATACACATATACGCGTCTGTATATACACACACGCACGTATGCCTCTATACAGCCACACACGCATACATATATATATAGGCATATATATAAATATATACACGCAAATATACCTATATATATATGTGTATGTGAGGCTCTGTTTACATATACTTGTCTATGCAAAGACACATATATGTGTATCTGGTTAGGTATGACTGCATGTCAGCTGATCCAGTGATAAGATGGCAGAGTAGTGTCTTCAAAAACGATGGGCCAGTAAGTTTATCGTCGCGCTCCATTTGCTTACGCTCTGAAACGCATGTTTTCCTGTTTATATGTAGATCAAGCAAACATTTATATATATATTGACAGGTATATCTGCCACACATGTTCTTCTTCACGTGTGTGTGGAGTAAATCAAAGAAACATTTACGTGTAGACAAATATCTGAACTAGAAGAGTTCTTTCGGAGACTTTCGTGTTCTTCACAAGGACATGTGTGGGCACGCACATATATATATATATATATCAGTGTGAATATAAGTTGTGCACCCTTTTATTTACGAATATATGTGTGAGTCAAGATGTTCAAGAGAGTCTTTTCTCGACCTTCATCAAAGCGATCCGCTCTCGCAACGTTCGCGCAGCTCGCAGCGCCTCCTGCTGCTGCTGCTCCTCCTCCTCCTCTGCGCGTTCTTCTTCTTCGTCGTCGTCGTCGTCCGCGTTCTTCCTCTCCCTGTTGCTGCTGATGCTGCTTCTTCTGCGCATGCGGCGTCTCTTGCAAGAGGCGGAGAGGCTCTGCTGCTTCTTTCTCTTTAACTGCAGAAGGTGGGCTGCGAGCACGCGGTCCGACTCTCGACCGTCGCAGAGACAAAACAACAAGTCAAATCGAGACAGCAGCGTCAGCGGCATCGCTAAATTCTCCCCCAAACTTCTCGATTTCCTGGTGAAGAACAAACCACACACATATACACATGTACACATTTCTCTACAGACACGTCTACATCCGTGTATGTATATATATGTATATGGGAATATGTATATGCAGGTGTACGTTGCAGGTGTGTGGACACAGAGGTATGAAAAGTAGACTACACACATCATAGACATATGTAGACATGGCTGCACAGACACGTACACATAGGTATATATAGATATACACACGCATACTTGTATATACATGTATATGAAGATATGTATATACATGTGTACAGTATACGCATGTGTACATATATGTACAAAAAATAAATCACACACATATATTCGTGTACAGTTGTGTGTACAGACACGTGTCATACATATATATATATATGTATATGGATATATGCATATACATGTGTACATTGTATATACGTGTATATACGTGGACATTCATGTATACGAATGCATATATATGTATATGTGTGTACATGTCTGTGTGTGTATGCATATATATATATATATATACACATGTACGTACACACATATATGTATGTAGACATAGTATATAGATGTATATACATGCTTCTATATGGATGCATGTGTGTATACACGTATGTAAAGGTCGCCTACGAGAAGTCCCTATATTCACCTCTCTATCACACCTGTAGGCAGACGAGCCAGCAGGCCTGCCTCTCTGCCCGCAGGTGTTCGCATGCCTCTGTACGTCTACCTCTACGTACACATGGCAGCTTCTTCGAAGATCAATAAAAAAGATACTCCCCCCTCTTTTATGTTTACCGAAGTAGTATGCATGCCTGGTATACATTTCCGGGGACGTGACGAAACTCTGCAATGCGTAAGTTACATTTCCATCTATCTATTCATACACGTACATATACACACATATATATATACGTAGGAGTAATATCTATTTACATCCATATACTTATATACGTAAACATATATATATATATGTAGACAGCCACGTACATACATAAACGTCCGACTACGTATCTATACATATAGGTACACACATGTTTACATCCATACTTCGGTAGGTCCACAATATACATATATATAAACTTCAGGTATACACATGAACGTCCGACTACGTATTTGTATAGAGGGGTACATATCTACTTATATCCACACCTAAGTAGGTATATATATGGATGTGTGCGCAGCCGCGTACTACATGAATAATAAACGCACGACCACGTCTTCATACATATATGTGTGCGCAGCCACGACTAAAAATATGCAGAGGCGCCTCTCTCACACCGAGTATCTACACACCCCTGCACGTCCTCAATACATGCCAACATTTGTACGTATACGCACGGGGAGAGGAAGACCGAGACACAGGCAATACCAAGACGCTGCTCGGGAGGGGCCTTGCAGACGTGCGCTGCCAGAGAAGCGGATTTGACTGCAGAAGAAGTCGCCGGGGAAGGTGCGAGGAGGGACACAAAATTTTCTCCCGTGCGCGCTGCGCGGCGCGGTTTTCGCATTGCTGCTGCTGCTGCTGCAGAAGCGAGCGGATGTACGAGGAGCCGCAGGGAACTCCCGCGCTGCGGCCACCACCACAGACGTTTCTTCGAAGTGTGCGCGTCTCCCCCCGTCTCCTTCGAGGAATTTCTTTTCCTTCGAGTTTCTTCTCAGTCTGTCACTCTCACGTTCTCTCCGTCTCTCTTTTACCTGTACATCTCTATATCTCTCTTTGTCTTTACAAATTTCCTCCCCTCTATCTGCTGACGACTTTCTCGCTTCCCTTGCTGTCTCTCTGTGGTAGGCTTTTTTCTCTGTTGCTTCCGAAGTCTCTTCCTTTCTTCGTAAATATGCACCCCTCTCTGTCTCTGTCTTCGAAACGTCTTTTTTGGCTTCATGTAGGTGTCCCTCTCTTTCTATAAACTTCGCTCTGCCTTTCTCTGTCTGTAGCAGAATATCTTCCTCTCTGTAAATATATATATCTACATGTGTCCCTGCACGTGTGTGAGAATGCATGCGAATCTCTGGAAGTATCCCTCCATCTCTGTGCAACTTTTCCCTTCTCTCTGTCTCTTTTTGTCGGTAAATTTATCTCCTACTTAATCTCTTTTTTTCCACATGCGTCCTTCTCTCTGTAAAAATCTCTCTGCACACATACTTTTTTACCTGGCTTTCGGTATATATCATTCTTTCTCTCTACGTGTATATACACGTATACATATATATATATATATATGTTGCACGTCACTGTGTGTACAGCAGGTATTTCCTTGTGTGTGTACATATATATGTATATATTTATTTGTCTGGGTGGCTCTCCGTGAACGTCTTCCTTTTCTCTCGCTCAGGCTCTCTTCCTTCCTCTGTATACATATATGTATATCTTCCTATATAGCTACATATATATAGATATCTCTTGCACCTCATTGTGTGTACCACAGGTATTTCCTTGTGTGTGTATATGCATCTATATACGCATGTATATGTCTACATATATAAATCTTGGACGACAGACAAAAGTTGCTTGTCCCCTTTCCCATATATATCTATATATACACCTCTCTTCGTGTAATGCTCGTTAGCTGCAAGTATATATATGTATATATATGTGTAGATAGGAAGACAGGACTGCATACATGGAAAATACATACATGTATGTATACTCTTTCCTTCACACACACATATATATATATACATATGTGTGTACAAATGTGTGTAACTTCATGTAAAGCAGACACAGAAAGACACTTGTGAGGAAGATGACTATACACCATTCTTCCTTGCTGGTATGTACACACAGATATATATTTGAACACAGAGACTAACAGAGGAAGAGATATATATATATATAGAGAGAGAGAAACAGACATATATATATACATACACGTAAACACACACACACAGAGGAAGACGATTGGAACATACACATATATATATGTAGACAGAGAAACATATATATAGATATACAGAAAGATAGAGCGGAAGTACACAAAACAGACCTATACGTATACAGAGAGAGAGAAACAGGCAGAAGACAGACGCATGCATGCACGTATATATGTGTATGTGGAGTGTGCGTACACAAATTTCCCATCTCTGGGGTTCGCCGCTGCAATAACCGACGTGCGGGCAGGGAGAGTACAGCAGCAGCTGGCCTTGGCGACAGATACCGTCTGCTGCTCCATGGCCTCGAGCAGCGCGGAGAAGTCGGCAGCAGCAGCAGCGCGTTGCATCTTGTCAATTTCATCGACGCAGCACACACCTCCGTCCGCCAGCACCAGCGCTCCTGCACAAGAGAAACGCATGCGCGAGTTTTGTCAAGAAGTTAGTGGCCGCTTGTGTCTCTCAAAAATTTCAAACGTGGACGCGCATGCAACCTCGGCAGAATCTCAGAGGACGGGGCGTCGATTCTCACATTTTTTGCACGTAGAGTCTGCACGTATATATATACGTCATATACATTTATACAGATTCACAGGGAAGCTGCTGCGCCCAACCTATCGGCCTATATATGCAGAAATACACATATACATCTGCAATACAGATAGTCCCCCACATATGCATATATATATATACGCGTATATTTATACATATATATACGTATGCGTGTATGTAGATGTGACCCCACATATACATATATATACATATATGTGTATACACACATATACATATATGTATACATATATATAGATGCATGCAGGAGACCGGTGTATATAGTAGTAAGGGTGGTAGATGCAGATAGAGAAAGGGAGAGAGATGCAGGCCACATGCGAGGAGATGTCAGCAGCGTCTTTTTGTGCGGCGTGACGAAGTTCTTCATTTCCTCCAAACAGCAAATTTCTCCACCCGCAAGCGTCAGCACTTCTCTACCGAAGAAGTGCATGCGCCGCGCGCGTCAGCATACGTGTTCACACACATGCGGCGCACATACATCCATACATATGTACATACATACACACATTTATATACATAAATATAGACACACAATCATACACACATACGCATACGTAGCATAGTATATATTTATATGCATATACATATACATACGTACATACGTATACATACAAAACACATATACATATATACATATATATACACGTATACGTATGTATATATACACACACATCCGTCCATCCACATATATATATATATGTATACACAAACACATATACATACACATACATGGCATTAGATATGTGCACATATATATATATATGTATATATATACATATGTGTATACATACAGACATTTACATTCATTACATATGTATATATATATATGCACACACACGTACACACGTACACACACATACGTATCATATATATATATATACATATGTATACATACATATATACATACGTGGAAGTACGTACCTAACATATATATATATATATATGTATATATATACACGTACACCTACACACACGTACATACATACACAAATACTTCCATACGTAAATTTACACTGCAAAGAGATGTACATTTACACATTTTCGTTTTAACGACTGCTTGCCCCAGAATATATCTCCCCGAGTATCCTTATATACATACATGCCCCACATTCATATGTACATACATATGTATATATATGTATATATATTAATACATATGTATATATTATGGATTGTTTCGTCTCCTGTTGAGAAACACACATATACGCACCTGGCAGAAATGAGAGCAGCGGGCGCAGCAGACCCTGGTCGTGCAAACCCGAACAGACGTGCAGCTGCTAAATGTGTGGTCACCTATCGATATGACTTGTAAGCAAATATATGTATATATATATATGTATAGTTCAATGTATGTATGTACATTTATGTATATCTACATATATATACATATATATATAGATATAGATATATATGTATGTCTACAAATCCATACGGATATATTTGTGTATATACGTGCAGTTATATCTTTGGGCGTGCGGCGTAGATGGGAGCGGAGTACTTGATGCAGCAGATCTTTAATTTGACATTTTTCCGTTGGTATGCAGACAAGCATCACCATGCATGCGTTGACTTATTCGTGTATATATATATATAAGTAGCTGGTAGTCAGAGTAGGAGTCGGCCAACACAGAGCAGAAACTCAGTCCCTGCAGGAACAGCAACAGCAGCAGCAACGCAGCAGGGCAGCAACGGCGACGGAACACGCATAGCAGCAGCAGGTGCAGCAGCAGAGGCGGGGGCAAGCAGCAGCACAGCAGCGAAGGTGAACACTGCAGCGGCTGCAGAAGAGCAGCAGGAACGCAGCAGCCGCCGCAGGGGACAGAGGCGAGCAGCAGCAATCGCAGCAGCAGCTGAGGAGGACGAGGAGGTGGAGAGGCAGCAGCAGTGAGCGCAGCACACGAGGTGACAAGAAGCAGAGGCAGCAGCAGGAATCATCAGCAGTAGCAGATAGCAGCAGCACGAATCAGCAGCAAGAGGAGGGAGGAGCAGAAGAGAAGCGGACCTGCTTCAAGTACTAGGTCGCCAGTCCCAGGCTCGCGCACAGTCGCTGCTGTGAGACCGGCCGTGGAGGACGTATTCCCGCAGACAAAAATGCTGCCAGTTCCTGCTGCTCTGCCGCAGTTTCCTCCTCCGCCGCCTAGGAGGCTGCAGCAGGAGCCCAGCTGATTTGTCGCAGCAGCAGCCGCAGCGGCAGATGACGAAGAAGAAGCAGGCGTAGAGGAAGCACCGCCGCCCCAGGTAGCAGCTGCCGCTGCCATTCCTCGGGCTGCTGCTGCTGCTGCGCCCAGCAGTCGGCTCTTCCCGACCCCTGCGTCTCCCACCAGCAGCACGTGAATGCTGCCGCGTCTTCGCAGCGCGCAGCCGCCCCCTTGCGCAGCAGCAGCAACGCGCGGATGGCAGGAAGACGGGGCCGCTGCTGCTGCAGCGGCAACAGCAGTAGGCAGGGTGTATACCGGCACGCCGCCGAGCAGCGCCAGCACCAGACCTGACGCAGCAAGAACAAAAACAAAGGCAGCCGCAATTTCATAGCCTGGACACGTTGTCCCGGTGGCTCGCACGCCAAGGCAGCAGCGGTGGAAGAGCAGAAACAGCAGCCGCACAACAAGCAGCAATACCACACGCATTTAAGGCAGGAGGAGTGCGAACGCTGCAGTAGCGCAGCAGTGCCAGCAGCCTCGTTCGTAGCGAATGCAGAGGCGACCGTCTCAGCAGTTGTCTAAGACCAGAGCAGCACTTGCAACAGCAGTAGCAGGGGTAGCATCACCGAGAATTACTTTGCAGTACGGCTACGAGCAGCAGCGGTAAGGTCAGCAGCAATAGCCACAGAGACAGCAGCAGCAGCCGCAACAGCAAAAGAAGCTCGTACGTTTCTTTGAAGGATCGCCGCTGCAGCAAGAGCAGCAACAGCGGCAGTAGTAACAGCAGCGCACCAGCAACACCAATGCCAGTAAGAAGCCCACCAGCAACAGCAGGAAGAGCAGCAGGAAGAGCAGCAGCGGCAGCGAGAGTAGCAGCGGTGGAAAGAGCAGCACAGCAGTGGCGGCAGCAAGAGCAGCAGTGGCGAGGTGAGTGCAGCGGCAAGAAGAGCAGCAGCAGAGGCAGGCAGAACCGCAGCAGTACGAGCAAAAAGGAGGCAGTGCCTAGTACGAGCGCTACGAGTTGGTGCAGAGAACGAAGCGCTATCTTGCCTGCTTTAATAATATGTCTCCCCAGTATTGAGGGAGCAAGAGAGGCAGCCAGTAACTCGAATTTATACGGCTCGGTCTCAAAAATGTCAGCGATAAATTGAAGCTTCAAGTTGCTGCACGCCGGTGAAGCTGCCGTTGCGCGCTCGCCCCGAAGAGAAGACCCAAAACTGTCGTCCCCCTGCTGCTGCTGCTGCCGTGCGTCCTGCTGCTGCTGCTGCACGTCCTGCTGCCGCTGGTCCACGTGTTGCTGCTGCGGCAGAAACTGCGAAGTCGAACGCATTTCCGCCTTCACGAGCGCCTGCGGCTCCTCCTTTTTCTGTTGCTGACAGAAGAAGTGTTGTCCGTCTGCTGCTGCTCCTGCTGCTGCGCCTGCTGTCGTCGTGCGACGTTCTGCTTTGGGTGCTATTGCCGCTGCGGCTGCTGCACCGGCGTAGTCCTGCCAAAGAAAGCGCGGGGTGCAGCAGCCAGGTTCGAGCAGCAGCGTGGCCGCAGCTCCACCTCGTTGCTGCAGCAGCAGCGACAGCATGGGAGAAGACAGAGGAGCGTAGAGGGCCTGCTGCTGCTGGCGCAGCTGCTGCAGCAGCAGCTGCTGCTCCTCTCCACACGCACCGGCAACAGACACTGCGTCGATATACAGCGTGTACATGCTCCGCGTCGCCCCGGGGAATTTGTTGCTGCTTCGCATCTCCGCTGCTGCCAGGGCGTGGGACCATCCCCCTGCTGGCGCTGCCTGGGACACTTTCACGATACCTGCGTGAGAGAAGAGAAGCAGAGAGGAAGTCGCGTCTCTCTTATGTGGCGTGCAGCAAAGGGTGCTGCACCAGAAAAAAAGGACGACAAACCCCAGAACGCGTCCTCCACTGCTCCAGCAGACAGACGGGGTGTGCGCGTGCGAAGAGGGGGAGTGTGTAAACAACTTGGCCGCGGAAGGCACGAGAAACAAAACAGCAGACGCCAGGAAAGACACGCGTGTCAGAGAGTATCAATATACCGGAGAGAAAATATAAGGGCAGGAGTTGCGGCTGTGTGTCTAGGGGAGAGCGAGCTGCTGGACGTCCTTCTCAGGTGTGTACGTACACCGCAGGGACACAACATACGCAAGTGTGCCTGACTGAGTGCCACTGGACGCTTCTTCGCCGGGAAATAAAACATCTATGCAGGCGTGTGCGTCCCTGGGGAGACGCTCGTCGCTGAAAGGACGTCTGTCTCTGGAAGGTCGTGGGTCTCTGCTGAGACGTCTGTCCCCGAGGAGACCCGAGGAGACCCGAGGAGACCCAAGGAGACCCGAGGAGACACGAGGAGACCCAAGGAGATTCAAGGAGACCCAAGGAGACCCGACGAGACCCCACGACGAGACCCAAGGGGACCCAAGGGGACCCGACGAGACCCAAGGAGACTCGAGGAGACCCGAGGAGACGTGAGTCCCCAAGGAGACGTCTGCCCCCGGGAGGAGACGTCTGTCCCTGGGGAGACGCCCGTCCCTGGGGAGCCCCGAGGAGACGTGTGTCTCTGGGGAGACGCCCGTCCCTGGGGAGACGCCTGTCCCTGGGGAGACGCCCGTCCCTGGGGAGACGTGTGTCCCTGGAAGGACGTGTGTCCCCGTCTATTTTTGCCCTTTCTTTCTCTGTGTGGTAAAGGTTGCCCTCTTCCACAAGAAGGCACACAGGCAGCTGCTCGCGTAATCAAATAGAGAAATTCACGTGGACATAAGATTAAGAATCAATACAGATACATACATATATATAGAGAGAGAGACTGTCAGACACAGACACAGACACACACACACACACGTATTAACATATACAGACGGACGTACAGGCAAGGGACAGGCAGCGAATATGTGGAGAAGTGTCTTCTGTAGCATCTGTATCTGTGGCCACGTCTCTCTGTTTACCTACATACACGTACGTCTGTATACGTACATATGTAGATGTACGTGTGTATGTATTTGCGTAGATTATATAGGTGTACACACAAAGAGAGAAGTGGGCACGTGGGTGTTGTCAACTGCTGTTGTATGCTGTTTCAAAGATGTATTTCTGAGCGGAAGAGTGCGGGAGGAGGACACATATGTACAACTCAAAAGATTGTTGCACCCCACACATACACATACATACATACACACGCATGTACACACATAGATAAATGAACCTATAAATGTCTCTCTCTCTCTCTATAAATAGATAAATGAACCTATAAATGTCTCTCTCTATATATATGTATATGTACGTACACATATGTGTGTATGCAGTGAGTATAAGAGGTGCAGATGAGGTCGCTTGCAGCCATGTGTATATGTGTGTGTGAGGTACGTATGTTTACGCCTTCTGCGAAAAGTAGACCCGCTCCTGCAATATCAAATCCTCATATAATTTATACGTATATATATCTCTGAATAACCCGTGCTGAATGTGCCCCTCTCTGTATGCCTACATATACATATATACACGTATATTTGTGTAGACAGAGAGACAGACCCACACACATACAAATACGCACGCACAAACACCCACACAGGTACACGTATAGTTCATCTAGATGAACATTATTTACATGTGACAGATGCTTGGATTGCTTGAATATGACGTATGTGGGACGCCCCTATATGTAAAATATACAAATGGGGTGTACACGTATACATATATATATATGTATCTTTGCATGCACGTGGATCTCTCTGTATCACGTGTGTGGCTTCCGACGTTTAGACAGGGTAATATAGAGGTGAACGGGTAAGAAGTCGGGTACCCGGCGAGATGGAGGGATACATGCAACAGATGCTACACTGTAAATGGAACTCTTCTGTTTCAGAGCGAAACGCACCTACGATCGCGACGCGTTCTCCAGGAGCGCAGCAGTCAACGAGCCACCCTTTGAGCTGCAGCAAAACAGGAAAGAGTAGTCTACACGTGAACTTCTTCTCCTTCGTAGAATTCACATGTCAATAGAAAGACCCGTGCTTCTGTCTCGCCACGTTGTCACACCGTACGAGTGAACATGTACACCCCTTTACACGAACACATACACGTGTGTGTGGAAGGGGGGGGGGGGCCTCTCTCTATATATATACGCATGTAGATATATACGTATGTATGTGTGTCTGCGGCACCCACTTAGAGACTGCCTTCTCTCAACGCTTGAACATATATATGCGTATATATCCGAGTATACAGTACCCTGTTTGTAAAGCTTCTATACACATATTTATACGTATGCAGGTATATGTCTGCGGCACCCACCTATACATTGCCCTCTCTGAATGCATAAATATATGTGTATATATATGTATCTGTAACACCCGAGTATGCAGTGCCCTCTCTGTAGGGCTCTTATACGTATATCTATATATATACAGGTATCCGTCTGCAGCACCTGCCTGTACATTGTCCCCCTTTTAACGCCTATATATATACATGTATCTCTAGCACCCAGGCATACAGTTCCCTCCTAGTAAGGCTCTGTTATACATATATATACATATACGTATTTAAGAAGAGGATGATTCCTATATTCGATCCTTGCTAGAGAACGGCGTTGCACGCGCGCGTCTAACGGAGCAGCGTAGGAACAGAGAGGTCCAGGGCTGCGCAAGCATTTCTATACGGGGAAGACGTGTAAGGATTTGCGTATACGTAACTGTGGAAATTACACGTGCTTCTTGGTACACTTATGTACGTATATACACGTGTACACATAAATATGTATATATAAATATGGAAGTATTTGTGTAGATAAACACGTATATACATGGAGCGAGAGAGCAACGTGTACGTATACCCACGTGTAAATCGATGGAACTGAGAAGACATATACCTGTTGATCTCTTTGAATGTATATATACATATACAGACATACCTACGGGTACACATGTATGCATACCAGTATATAGAGACAAGAACTTATAGATATATATAGATAGATAGATAGGAGAAAGATACATCCACAGATATTTATATACAGATGTATTTCTGCATTTCTACTATTGACAGAAAGAGAAAGACGGGGTTGTATAGCAAGAGACCTGCTGCTCGCTCGCAAGCCTGCATGTGGATGTATGGGCAGACAGAGGCACGCATGTATTTGCCGAGAATTCCAGATGTGCAGATACGCGAATGTAAATGTAGAGGAGGAACGGCAGAGAAGAGAGAGAAGAAGGAGAGAGAAAGGAAAGCCAAAGATCCCAAGAGAAAAGACGGAAGAATGCGTTCCAAGCAAAGTTGCCAAGTGATAAACCTGGACACTCACTTACGTACATATACATAGAGGGACACAGAGAGTAAGACAAAGAATGGGACGAAACGGACAGAAGAAATGGAAAGGGAAATGAAGGCCCATCGTGTTCTCTCGGCGTCATACAAATACGCAGTTCAACAGACAAACTTCAAAAAGAGCGATACCTCGCAGTCGACCGTAGGCGCAGCTCTTGAGGCACCGTAGCCGCCTCCGCCGTCTTTGCTGCCGCCGGTGTTGCACGTGCCTTCCATGCAGCTCGCAGCCCCGCCTGCTGCTTCTCCTGCTGCGTCGCTCTGCGGTTCTTCCTCCTCTTCGTCGCCTTGTATGCTGCGCAAAAATTCCGTATCAGCACCCAAGGCTTCACACACGCAGACGAATGTAGCTTTCTTTACCTGTATACACCTATATATATAAACGCACACGTCTACACTATGTGTAGACACACGTGTAGACGTATATGTATATATATATATATATATACGTGGAAACATATATGTATGTATAGAGAGAGACACACATATATGCATGTATAGGCACGCGTAGATACACAGACACACATGTATATACACACGTGTGTGTAGACACACATATATAGACATATACGTATATAGAGATAGACAGACACAGAGACATATACACATATATAGACGTACGTACGTGTCTAAATATGTAAACACACGAATATGTAGACGTATATGTATGCACACGGAACAAGATTCCTCACGCGCATGCCTGTGGAAGAACACAGATACTGTCTGCATAGATATAGGAACGTGCACGGCCCTGCCTGCGTATCTACACGTGCGTATATATATATATGTATGTATACGTGTGCACCTGTATATATGTGTACAAACACCTGTACGCACATGCCAACTAACATGAGAAACTGCTGCATCTACATGTTGGCAAGTCAGGAACAACAGCGCAAGAAATTAGCAGTTTTACATGGCCACTTGCTGACAGAAGGCTCTCTCTGTGTTGGTTGAAGGCAGCTACATACACGAGCCACGTACGTGCGCCGGATAGATGCTTGTAGCGCTGTGTAAGGTGGGACAGCAACCTCCGCTGAGGCTTGAAGGTCCGACACGGCACGTGTGTGTGTGACACTAAAAAAAAGAAGGATAAAAAAGAAGTACGAAGAAAGAAGAGAAAAAAACCCATTCCAGGGGAGGGGAAACACGAAAGAGGAAGGGTCGTACAAATGGAAGTGAAGCTCCATCATGAAAAAAGAGAAACGAGACGCCCAGTGTACGTACACCTCAGGAGCCATCAGATACATCAAGCATGCAAGAGTGTACTCCAGCCCTGCAAATATACAAAAGCGTATAAACGTAAACGTATATACGTATATATATACACGTATATGTGTATCCCCATACATGCATATATACATACATATATATATATATATATATATATAGGTGCACACATAAGGATACGTATACATACATATATACATATATATTCCGATACATATGCATGAATATATATATATATGTATATATATATATATATTTAAACACGCATATATATATGTATATGCATACGTGTGAATATATACATATATATTATCCACACGTATATATACACATATATGCATATAATACACGCTTTAATATGTATTTCACAGCGCAGTTGTCGGCGAGGTCTCGTATGTGCGCATGTCTACTCAGAAAAAGAAAAGGCCTGGAAAGAAGATGTATACCGTGTACAACTCCTTGGGGCGTTGGAGGACTGCAGCTCTGCGGCTGCCGTTCGTATGTCTCTAATTAGGAAAAAAGGCAGTTAGCAGAAAATTCTGCCGCGTGCAGTGGCCCATGCATCCGTGCCACAGTGAAAGGCGTTGCATGCGAACAACTGTCTCTCGCAGGCACCTCCGCGCAGCGGCTGCAGAAGAAGCTGCATACATTTTGTGTTCGGCAGCATGTGAAATTTTCTGGCCGATGCCTCCGCATGCCCTGGCGCCGTGAAGTACAACAAGTAGAGCGAGAGGCAACACCTCCCCAGCAAGTGCATGTATGCGACGGCTACGCGTCCTTTAGGTATACACGTAGACAGACGGGAAACGCTGCCCACGCGAGTTCATGCATGTACCTATACGCGTAGATACGTACACATATGTACACATATGTGTATACATATATATATATGTGTATATGTATATCGGCTACGCGTACCGCAGCTTCTGCCAGTCGACGGTAACGGCAGCGTCCCGCTGTGGGAGGAAGGTTCTGCTGCGGCACTTGGATGTGCTGCATGCGTTGGGAGGCGAGTAGCTGCAGGCGTTGAGGAGAAGAAGAAGAAAAAGGAGATGACAGGGAAGCGGCACGAAGGAAGAAGTCTTCAAAAGACAAGAGGAAATCAACAGGAGGCTGCTGCAGCAGACGCACTGTTGAATACACCACTACGTGGCAACAAAGCCGACGCGCACCAGAAGGAAGACACATAGCAGCATCAGCAACAGCGAAGAGCAGGTGCAGCAGACGGGGGTGGTGAGTAACAGAGACTAAGAAAAAAGGTTTCAATCCTAGTACTTTCCTTTTTTCATCTTCCCAGCAGCAGCTTTCTACCAAGCTGTCTTTCCTTCTCTGCATGTACATATATGCATATGTCTCGATACAAATATATATATATGTATATATATGTGTATACATGCACATACACACAAACACACGTACGTATATTTACGCGTACATATTCGTAAGCAAGCGCGCGCTCGTAGGTGTATGCTCCTCTGTCTTTCTTTGCAGCAGGGGCGCAAGAGAGAAAGTTACGAGATTTCTGCCTTTCAGACATAACGTCTATCCGCACGCATGCACACACACGCTTCCTCCAGAGGCGAAAGAGAAAAAATCAGGAAATTTTTGTCCTTCTAGCAACGTATACCTCACACTCGTGCACAGACGTGCTTGGTGAGAGGATCACCGGGGCCGGCATGTTCGTGAAGTTTCTTAAAAGACGGGTGCGGTGAAGCCGTGCTTGCAGGTATCTTCCTCTCCTTCTTCTTCACTTTCCTCTCTCCGTCTCCGCTACCTCGTGTGGAGTGTATGTACACCCGATTTGAAGTGTAGATACACCGCGTCACCACTGTGTAGCACAGCGGAGGTCTGCTGTTCTGCGGTGCGCACACACCGTAGGGCCGGCGCGCTCGCGCAGCCTTGAGTCACACTGATGTCCGTCACTTTTCTGCAAGTGTGTCTTGCAGGAAATACGAGAGAGAACGACTTTCCCTGCTAAAATTCAGTTCCCTATATTTGTCACCTTCCATCGGCGCAACGACGGAGTATTTGGGCGCCGCAGCGCATGCACAGAAACGGCAGCACAGTCACCAGGGGTCGGGGAGGGTGGGCTCGCAGCACGGTGCCCGTGACAGCCACCAGCTTCCCAACCTGCGGAGAAAAGCGAAGAAACGAGAAGCAAAAGAACCTTCTCGTCCTAAAAAAAAAATTACAGCTGTTCAGAAACGGACGTAGATATCAGCGCAGTGGGGCAGGCTGCCTTGCCTGCACGTGGACTGCTGGACTGTACGCAGAAAGAAGAGCAACAACGGGCGGGAGGAGTCCGTGGCTCCTATATATACATATATATATATTAATCTGATACATATATATATAGGTACATTTCTATTTCTGTATTCTTTCGGAAAGTAGAGATTTATCAACAATCTAGGTGCCACTTCTACAACAAGAGAGAGCCATATGAAGGAGACGCAGCTAGCTAGCCCGATAATTGAGATATGAGTCGCACACACCCAGGTGCAAAGACACGCACGGACATTTTTATACGTCTACACGTACGGGCACACGAAAATTCAATTACAGGCGTACACACGCATACGCATATACATATATATATATATATACATACATACACGCCGCAATGAAATATAAATATACGGGTACACATATATATATATGTATATATGTGTATGCCGCACACTAAAATATAAGTACACATTTATAAACATATACGTAAATCACACAATAGTATGGATGCATTCATATATATATCTATCTATATGTATATACACGTATGCTATATATATACATACATGTGGTACAATATAGGGATATACTGTAGGTATATATATATATATATATTTATCTTACGTCATGCTATGATACAGACGCGATTAAAAATTATATATTTGTAAATATGTATACATGTGCGCGCACAGCGAGTACTATCTCTTGATTTTCTTCGAGTGTTACTTCGCACTTTTGAGAAGATTGATAGATGTGTAGGCGGCGAGAGAAGCCACAGCCACGCGGTTTTCATACTTTGAAAGCTTGTAGACATGCTTATATGTGTGGACCAAATACGTCTTTCCTTTCTCTTCACTTTCTGCGACTGGTTTACATCTTCTCTTCTTCGACTCTGTTCACGCCAACATATACCCCTCTCACACGTGTAAGAAGTCGTTCTCGTCTGCCATTTTCATTTGCACGCGCTCGGCAGAACTATCGTGAGGAGTCGCACAAGTATATATCCACCACATATATATATATAGATATATATGGAAATGCAAATAGAAGCGTGTCTATAGCAGTACACAATAGTATGTATGAATACGCGAGTGTGAAGGACATGTGCGTGTGCGGAGGGGACGTCGAAGGAGAGTGAGAGACCCGGAGGCAGCTCGCCAACAAAAAATAAGCGTCAGCGGGAAAGGGAGAGGAAGACGCGCAAAAGAGGCAGCCGCATCAACTTACTAAATTGCTTCTAATGTTGCAGAGAGGCGTCGCCGGCCCATAGTTCAGCAATCGCACCTGCACCCGCTTCCTGCTTCGTGCGTAGGCCAGAGCTGCTGCTGTTGGTTCAGACTCTTCCGCCGCGCTCGCTGCTGCTGCTGCCGCTGCCGCGGCTGCTGCGGCTGCGGCTGCTGCGGCTGCTGGCGCTGCAGCGGCGCCGGGGAAGTTGAAGAGCAGCAGCAGGCCGTGCGCAGCGCATGCAACGGCGTTTAACACGTCCTCGGGTGAGGAGCGGAGAGAAGCAGCAAATACGTCTCCATCGGGAGGCGGATTTCTCTGCAGCAGCTGCGGATACTTCATATAAATTTCTAGGGTTGCGACGTTGATCTTCTCGTTTTTTGCAGGCGTCCGCGGAAGAAAGAAAAATAAGCAAACAAGTGCAACATGTTAATCGAAAAAGCGCCATGCCTCGCTCCCACGCATGCACACACATATGCAAATTAACGCATACATATACACATATACACGTGTGTACACACGTAGGCACATATGTAAGCGTACACGTGTGGGCACACACATATACATAAACGTATATATAAATATATATAAATAGACATACGTCCATAATTTCATCAGTACATACACACACATACGCACACATACACATATAGTAGGCAGAAAATATACATACAGGTATATAAAAATATACATGTACATACACACGCGCACATATATATATGTATATACATGTCTACGCCTCAGCTATGCGCCTCCCCAGGTCTACATGTACACCCCAAGGTACACGCTCACACACACGTAGATATATACGCATATATATATATATATATGTGTGTATATATATGTATATATGTATGTAAAGGCAAATATGTACTCGTGTATCTATACAGATGAAATACCTTTGTCGACGCAATGTAAACAAAAAACTAACGCAGAAACACAAACACTACTACACGTACATACAACGTGTAGGTATGTTAGGTTGTGCAGTCCCGTGTAGCTGGCGGCCGTTTCCGGTGTCACTACAGCGGGATTTGGCTACAAGGAGAAGGAGTGGGGAGGGGGGCAGGCACTGCAAGGTGCACAAAAACGCTGTCTCTCTGTGGAAGTTCCTGTCTTTTCGTACACGTGTTCGCACCCGCATATTTGGCCTTCGACTCTCATAAAACAAACGCCCAAGCAGCAAACAAAATGAAAGGCACAGAGAGAGACAAAACGAGAGTTTGGTGGAGGCGAAAGTATTATAAATTTATTGCATGCACACAACGCGACACTGCGGACAGAGCCAGCAAATACGCAGGCCTTCACAAAGGGGACTGGGAAGGCAGCAGGTGCGTTGGGCAGTTACCACACACACGTAAAATCGAATTCATATATACACACATATACACATACACATATACCTCCAATATATATATATATGTATATATATATGTATATGCGTATACACATATGTATAATTACACACATATATATGTGTATATATATTTGTCAGCAGAGAGTTCAACGAAAGTGCAGGTTTTCGTATTTTCGAAGAAAAAAGTTTTCTTCCTGCGTCTTCGCCTAGTGGACATGTTTTCCTTCGGGCTCCTGCATCAACAGCGCTTGGAGGACGCTGCGCTGCTCTGCGTCTTCTACTTGCATCGGTGTGCTGCTAACAAATTCAGTAGAGTTACCCACAAAATTCTATAACTGCTGAAGCGGCCTTCACGCTGTAGTGTACATGCGTCCTTATCTGCGAAAAGCAGGAATATATTTTTTTCGAAGACACATCTCTAGGTGAAGAACTGCTGAGGCGTTCACGCTGTCCGCACAGGCAGGACTCCACGCCTGTACAGACACGCGTATTTATTTATGGAATATCAAGTTGTGTGCATCTACATGCGTACGTACGCTTGCATATGTATACCTACACAGCACATATGTGTGTGGTAATACACGTATGTAACACAAGTATATATCCATATACGTATATATACACATACTTAACTATCAGTACACGTGTGGGCATATACCTATGTAGACCTGCATATAGATGTATATACGCGTATTTGTATGTTTATACACGTATGTAGCACAGATGCACATCAATATACATATATATTTGTATGGAATAAATATGTGTGTCAGCATAGGAGTGCATACATATACGTAGGTATGTACGTGGTTAAACCTGCGTAAGTACAGCTGCATCCATCTATATGCATATATACAGATATGTGTATGCTTACACACCTGTGTAATACACGTGTGCACCCATATACACACACTTGTATACATATATATATATATATACAGATGCACACACGTGTGGGTGTCCACAGCAGGAAAACAGATGCAGGTGGAATTCTTTGTATGTCAATATATTCACAGCGCACGAGCCTTTGTTGCTTGTGCTGCGTCAAGTTCCTTCTCTATCCACATGTATAGGATCAACTCTGCGTAGCTTCCCTTCGTACTCTACAGATATAAGGTATGTATATACATAAACATATACATATATATTCTTGCACATATTTATAGACACCCATAAATGCGTGAAGCTAGGTATTATTAAGGACGCACATATCTGTGCGTATGTGTGGGTATGTGCATACATTCTACTTATAATATGTAACTCTAATATAGGTACAGGTCCAGTCACATACATCTAGCACACATATGTCTAGCCACACATGCCAAGCACGTCGACGACACATCTAGACGTGTACATATATTCAAACTATCTTCTATGTACAACTGCAAACTCAGTAGCACCTACACGTATATGTACGTGGGTCTGTGTGCTTCAGCCCATACGTGTATCTGTGTGCTTGTAAATGCGTAGAGCAATACCTTCGTGCTTTGGTATATGTACACATGCACAGTTGCATTTATATATGTATCTACATATCTATATATATACATATATATATGTACGTGTACTCTCCGGAGAGAAGAAAAGACGGAGAAGAAATGTTGCGAACCGCAGCCGTCTGGGATAACTCTGGCAACGAAATCCTGCTGTCTCTATACAGCTACTACTCTTGACTATATTTATATATATATGTATATGTTGATGTGCATGGTTACAACACCTTTGCTGCTTACGTGGAGCAATTAGTGTTCACTACGTACACATATATGTATATATATGTACACTAAGGAGGATAGCATTTCTGAGGCCGCTTTCACAAATCCGCGGAGAAAAAAGTGAACAGAAAAAGATGTTTATACTCGCACAGCGGACTCACATCTGCCAGAAGACTGAAACGATGCTGCAGCAGGAAATTACGCCACTCCTCCACGTACGCCAGAAGGCCCCCTGAAAAGCAGCACAGTCGCATGCGCCGATGTTGGCTCCCTGCTCGCGCAATATATGTGCATGCCTGTACAAATATGTACACGCTGCCAATGTGTAGATATACATATACATACGTAGGGATGTACGCACACGTGTATGTAGGGCTACGGGTATGCGTAGCTACGCATATTCACGTCTACTACACACACTTATACGGGCGCATAGGTATACACACGTATGTGTATGTGCGGATCGATACAGATAGTGTCTCTCTCTGTCGCTCTCTCTCTGTCTATATATATATATATATATATATATATACACGATATATACCCGTGTGCCTGTATGAGTGTGTGTACTGCATGTGGATACACGTCTCTACGCATAACCGTACCCCCGCGTTGGCTACTTGCACACTTATATATACATGTGTACGCCTGTACAAATATATACACGTTGCGGGTGTGTAGACATACGTATATATATAGGGATGTATGTCCTCCTGCGCGTACGGGTGGGCGCAGATACGCATATTTACGTCTACTACACATGCTCTCTTGCACACACACAGGGACACATGGTATACACATGGGTATACGTATGTTTTTATCCGGATAAATATAAATGTTCTCTTTCTTTCTTTCTCTCTTTAGCAATCTCTATCTCTCTCTATATACATATATATATATATAAACATAGACTGGTAGACGCGTGGACGCCTCCTTTGTGTGTACATGATACCCGTGTAGACAAGGAGGTGTGGGTAAAACCTATGACGCAGCCGACGTACGGGAAAATAAGTAGTAGGGACCTTCACCTTGAAAACGATGAGGTGCGTCCTCCCATTTTTATTGCCATTTACACATGGAAACTGATCTACGTATACAGACACCCTTATAGCAACATACTTAAATGTGTGCACAGAGCTGCGTGTCACCATTCAGAAATATTTTCCTGCGCGTGTATACGGACCCACACGTCAGCGTAAATGGCGGGGGCTTCAATAGAAAGAGGTACGCCCCGCGCAAACAGGCAAGGGCCTTGAACAATGAAAATCGCATATCAGTTTCGTGTACGCCGAGGAATTTCAACCATTAGGGATATGCACACATATTCATCTGACAATCTATATATCCGTCTATATCTGTGTTTACCGACCCCTGTATATGCTAGGCAAAAAATCTACAGAGTGACATACTCAGAGGTAGGTGCATAAATAGCCAGCTACGGAGACAGTGTGTAACGGGTAACGTATGTTGCTTCGCCGCGTTTCCTCTGCAAAAGCGATTCGACTGTGCGCGGCTTCTCCAAGAAACATCTAGGACAATTGATGAACACAGCAGAAAACATACCATCGGTCTCAACTTCTTCTTGCGTAAAGTACAGACGGAGGAGGCGCTGCATGGCGCCTATCCTTTCAGTTAGCGGCACGCTTGTGCAGTTTCCTAGACGACCGACGCATGTCGACGACAGAAGACCCGTCGGCCGAAAGATAAGCCGAATTTCAGGAAGGCGCACGACTCTAAAAAAGTGTAGAAGAGGAATCTCTGATAGTCGAGAAGCAACAGACGGTTCCCATGTTCCCCATAGAAAAATGGACCGGGGTGGACGTCAAGCAAAATAGAAGAAGCGCAAGGATTGAAAGCTATGCAGCGTAGGAAGAAGAGAATTTTGGGGTGGTAAAGGGGAGAATGGGCACGAGACTGTCTGCACCTCAAACAGAAAAAAGGAGAAAAGTGAGAGGGCGCAGATACTGATGGGGAACGGAGGAATTCAGAAAGAGACGAGGTTCACGAGCAAACAAAACGAAGGTGGATACGAACGCCTAGACACCCGTGCACATCTTATTGTTGACACGCTTGTCGGCGATGTACTTTTGCAGAACAGGAACGTACTCGTCAAACAGGAATAAGATGCGCGGTGCAAAAACGTCTTTTTCGGCGGCATATCTCCACTGAGGACAGTTTATTATATATAAGGGAGTTCTGGTAGGCGACTTGTAATAAGTGCGAGTCCGATGCGCCGCCTGGACGAGCGGAGAGCTCTGCTGTCGATACTGAGACTTGCCAGCTGGGTGACAAGATGGGTGAAACCCACCTACAGCCACCTCTCTACTGCTCACGGGTTTCTCCACCTGAAAGGAGAAATGCGTATCGTGGGTATTTCCAGTCAAGCACCCTGAGGTGAATGAGCACGTCTGCGCTTCTTGTAGGGTGTTGAACAGGAAGTGTGGCATTTTATTTTATAGGCGCTGGAGGAGGGAATTCCTGTCGGCCTGCGGAAAGGGTGAACCGCGGCCGCAAAACTAATTCGGAAAAGGTGGAGAGGAAGTAGAGACGTCGGATGTACCGGGCTTAAAAGGTTTCGGCTGGCCGCTACACCACGTCATAATGTTAGGACCCACATATTCCCACGCACACACAAGAGGACCCTAGTGTACGTGCACCAGGAAAACGACCGCTTCACATCGAAATTCAGCGCGTCTGCTATGATACAGACACGTGTGTGTACGCAAGAGTGTCCACGAAAAGCTTCGGTAAATGTCGAAGAAGGTGTTGATTTACCAATCAAATAACGAAATGGTGAATGCTATCTGCAAGCGCGGCTGCCAGGTTTAGGCAGCCTGTGCACAGAGCCAGTACGCGGTGTCAGTACACGAGAAAGACGTGACGATCGTAGTACGGCAGAGGGAGCGCCGCTTGTCCACTACAGCCGTATGCGTCAGTCGAGGAAAACTGCGTGCAAAGTTCTACGGGGAAATTGAGAAGCGGACCGAGAGGGCGAGGATGAGCCGGTCTCTGTAGTAACGCATGAGTTCCACTGTCAAAACTCAACCACCGTTCCACACAAGGAGGCGCTCCGCATACTTGCAGCTAGAGTCAATGCGTGGAAGTGCTTATTCTCGACAGCGCAAAACTACGCTGTGCCGACGAGATCCACATGTACTTTTTCTCTAACTGTTTATGGGAGGTCATCTCATCACTGCGACGGCCGGAGACTACTAGCGACCGTCTCTTTTTGTCCTTTGGAAGCCTTTCGTTGCCTATAGAGGAAGAGCCGACAACAAAAGTTCAAGCTAACAATTGTGAGCGTTAGCAAGTGTTGCGGATGAGGAAGTTTGGACAGGGGACGCTGGTGACGATGACGATTGATTCTGTTTTGAAGGAAAGCAACAGGAGGTCAAGAATATATTCTTGCCGATGCACACGGCATTGTGTGACTCATTAGCACATGAAGAATTTTAACAAAAGTGTCCACAAAACTACAAGAAAACTCGAGGTTTTATACAGGACTCAGCGCTTGTGTCAATCAGCCCTGCACACCGGGAAGTCGCCCCGTCGTTCACAAGGAGTGAGATAGTTGCGAGGTACAGAAGCGACTTTGTAGTGGACAACTAAGAAATAAACTAAAAAGCGAAGCAAACGTGGAATGAAAGAGGGACGCCACAGGAATGAGGGAAATGTCGGAAATGTGACGCCTTTGGGGCCACAAAGATGGCCTCCCGCGCACAAAGCCCCCAGCATGGAAGGGACGAGTCAGAGTTTACATAATTGCAGGGGAAACCTGCCCAGACTGACTCTAGCTGCATGAGTTTTCTTGCACCGTGACTTCGTGTCTTTGACGTGGACGCACGAGGGGTCAACTTCAAGATTGGAGTGATGACTTGTCTTTATGGTACTCACCCCCAGAGTGTCTTGCTATCTGCATGTGTGTCTTCCGATCACTGTAGGGAGCGAATGGAAGGCGTGTTGTACGTGTGCAGCACTCTCCCTTCCACGTCTATACATAAAACTCCTTACATGTGTACACGCGACTTCTGCAACGTTTTGGATCTGTTTTCTGCACATTGTCCTCATCACGCTGGTGTAGTAACGCACATGTATGCGGATCCTGTAACACCGTCCTGTGTGTAAAGCTATCCCCTGCCTCGGTGCAGGAATATATATATATATATATATGGATAAGCGTATCTGTAGTGTACACGTCATTCCTTTCCTGCACTTCACAGCTTTTCTATCCGTCTGACCCCTTTGCTCGATGATGGGCGAACACGTCTGTGGAAGGGACAGAAAGGAGAGAAAAGAGATGCTCGAGAGCAGAAAAGGGGTGAAGTGTCGACGGGAGGAAAAAGGAAGCCTACTGTGTCGAGGACTTCAAAGATATTTTCGTTGTGTCAGCTCCCCCAAAATGGACGATTTCTGCGGCGTTTCCGCCAGGCGTCGTGTAATCACACCGGCGTCTTCGTATTTCTTTGTAGTACGTGTTTGGAATTCATACGCATCGCCTACGTTCGTGCCCGCGAGAGACTGCCTTCCGCTCAATGGTGCACAGAACATCCACGTACTGCGTTCACGAAGAGTCTGATGTTCGGGCGGTACGCCGCCTAATTGCAGGTGAATGCGTCAACAATTGTGGCGCAGAAGTCACATGAGTGACTCGGACGAGTTCAATCGGACAAACGATAGCCGTTAGTACATATCTGACGGATTTACATCACAGTAGTTTTGCGCCGCCTTCTGGTATCCGCTTATATGTATACGCGCACGTACGTATGTGTTACTGCCATTCACGCACAAAAACAAATACCTCTGTTTCCACCGCCTCGCAGTATTGCACTACACTGAAAGAGATTTTTGTCCGTGCAACTTCTAAAATAGCGTTCGCTGCCCAAAACTATGCGTGGTGGACGCAGCCAGCCCCATCCGAATAGGGAATTGTATGACAGTAGCCAAGGCTATGTTCGTTTCTATCCTGTTAGGCGAACGACACCTAAAAATACCAGGCAGGGATCTTTGATTACTTTGGATATTTGGGCGCACCGAAGGACGACTTTAAATAGATGCATGTGGTTTTGCAATTTGCAAAGGGGGAAGCATCAGTTACAGTCATAAACACATTTTTACTCTGCAAGACAAAAGCATGTACGTATCTGCCCAGTTGCACCTATTGCAGTGGCGTATATCATTTAACCAACAATGCATAGGCGTTTAATTGATAGGGAAAGGCTAGATATGTGGTATTTGTTGAACTACATGCGTGCGTAGGTACACTTGCACATTTCCGTGTACCATGGCATAAGTGCTTGAGCCCTTATGCTGTCTTTTTGCAGTAGTGGCCGTGACTTGTGAAGATACACTCGAATCCGGTAAGTACACAGACAGTCCTGCCATGGCTGACTTATCAAGCTGCTCCTCCTCTGATCCTTTCCCAACGGAAAGAGATATCTCGCAGCCGTTCGGAACCGGATGTACTGAATGCTGTTTGACACAGGTGTGGCACCTGCCAGGAAAAGGACGGTACATGGGTGTCAAGTGGCGCCGTCTTTGGGCGCGCTTGCGGCGGGTTTGCACTTTTGTAACAGTTTATGAATCGGCGATCCACTTCATTGTCTTGATATCCGCGTCTTCCTCAATACGCACGCGCAGGTCCGCATGTGTCTCTGAGTGTATATTTGGATGCAGTTCCACACCCGTGGAAAGGTGGCATTTCCGTCTCTATGGTAGCAGCTATGTTTTTCTTGACGTTCAAGGGCACCTGGGACTACCCACGTAACGTAAACTCCATACGCTTCTGTTTACAAAGCAAAAATGAACGACCATCGCGATGCGCCGTCAGAAAAATCTACATCTCTATATACACGCGCAGATGCGCATAACATTTAATAAGAGTGTTTTCGGGCTTGAGTTGTTGCATCAATAGGTATAGCTCATATAGGATATGGGATTACACGTTGTCACGCAAAGTGAACCTATACAGGTAAGTGTGTTAGTGCATATATTTGTGTGTACACATAGATATCTCTGTTCACACTCTACATTTAAGCAGCGTAAGCAGTGGTAACACGTAGATGCCTGCGAGTAAAGCCTGTGCTCAGGAAGTAAAAAGTTGCACAAAAACTGAGTTGCATTGTCTAGAGATGCGCACACGCGTGTATGAGAGTGTGGATGCATTACATGCTAGCTTAAGGTGTGACGCGTTCGAAGACACTCTACATACGTACACACGTACAAACCAGTAAACCTACATATAGCGATGCGTTTGTGCGCGACTTTGAGCACTCTCCCTCCTCTATAGTACATACATATATGTATCACCATACCGTTCGAAGCAACTCTACATACACCTCTACATACCATTATATCCACATGTAGCGATCCACACGTGCGCGACCTTTAGCACTGTCACTCTTCTACAGTATATGTGTGTATATATATATATATGACCGTACCCATGCATAGCGGTGCTTAGGTGTAGACCCTGATTGCTACACTGTATGGCTATTTCCGTCGATGTTGCCTGTGGTTGCTTACATATTAAATGCAACCCATTGCCGCCTACCTAGTGAAATGTTTACTGGTTTATTAGAGTGGCTGGGCGGGCTTCCTTCTGCGGACAGAAGTTTAGAAGGTAAAATCACGTCGCTTCTCGAGAAGCGGCGTGCCTTCGCCTTGCGATTCATCTTCCACAGTTGAAACACTAATCTGATCCGGGAGATATCAACTTATCGTCAAGAGATTTTCCTATTCTGCTGTGAAATGTCACATTTGTGGAGGATGTGCACATCGGACATTTGTGAGAAAATGGCAAATTCTAGAGGATAAGGGTTCCGAAGAGCAGAAGAGTGAATTCGCGTAATCAGGGAGGCGTATCACATCAATCTAGTCTGTATACCCATATAGAAAAATGCATAAGACGCCGTGTCGTGACAGGCAACGCAAGACACACGTTTTCAGGTGACCGCCAATAGTTCCAATTAATCACTGACGTACACCATGAAGCGTTTTTTCAGGAGCTGACGGGGACGTCTGCGCCGCACGAACACACGTAAATGGCTCATGTTATGGAGAAACTCTGTGCAGGGGATAAACACAGAAGGATGATATCGGCACTGCAGCGCACAACAATGTCGAGACGGGGATAACCAGTGTGTAAAAGATTAGCAACCTTACAAAAGCACGAAGGAAGAGAAATAGACAAAAGGACGCATTATTGCATCAGAAAAGAGTACCCCTGGTAAGTACATTCCACGGGTGAATGTGTTACAGTGAAGAAAAGCCCCCCCACCAGAAAGTTGGCAGCACAGTGAGTTCGCAGTGGTTCATCATTCTCACGCAGACGGTTCTGTTTTAGTGCTGAAGCCTCTCTCTATCTCTATGCAATTTCAAGCAGCTCAGCAAGCGGAAAGGCGCTGCAGGCGGGGCTTCTCGTCGCGGTGTTTTTGAACTTATCCAGTGCAGTATTCTATGACAAGAGTTGGGACTTACATGTTTATCCCGTAGAAGGTATTTTGCACGCGCACGAAGTGCTTACTAAAAACCTTCAGAGTCACGCGTGTAGGCGTGCCGCTTGACTTTGGCAGACAGTGGAAGGCATACAGACTATATACGAGCAGTTCTGTTTATCAAAAAAGCCTCAACAGGGATGGTGTCTCGTTGTATTACTAAGTCAAAATCAGGTTGCCTCAATCTTTAATTAATTTCAATAGAACTGGCAGAGAACACTCAACGAAACATGCATGTGCGCCGCTGGGGCCTGCTGACTGGCCACTAGTGGCTACCACGTAGGAGACGTTCCACCCCAGGGCCTTTCCGGTACGCTCTTCTTTATTCCTGGGGACACATTATGTATCTTCTATAGCGTGAAAGCCATCAATTTACTTCCTCGTGTATCTCGGCACAGGTGCGAAGCTTCGTTTCTCTCGTCTTTGTGTGTGGCCGTCGTCGCCGCTGCGGAGCGCGATTTGTCGTTGGCTCGCAGAGGAAATACCCTTAACTAGCTATTCTTCCCCATTATTCTACGACTTCTTTTGTGGCATATATTGCAGCCGGAAAAGTGACGCCAAAGGACACTTTTCTATAATGGCAGTTGTGCCGACACTGCCTTCACTGTTTTAGCTGGATCTCTGGTGACAAGAAGTCCTTTTTCTAGTGCTGCCTGCGTTGACACTGGGGCACCGCCGTCACGACGTCATTACGAATGTTTCTCCGTAATTCTCATAATGCAGCGTAGCGTAATTTTCTGGTATACCCCTCAACATTATTGAATGGACGGTGGCTCAGCGCTTCTCTCCTGCCTTTTCGCTTCCCCTGGTCACACTTTGCTGCGAGCGCAGCAATGCCGCCATTGTTTACATTCAAATTGTAGTTTTCGTTACTGTGAAGATCTGGTTGAAAAACCGGGAAAACCCACAGACGTGTAAAGGGGACTTCACTTCTCCATCATTTGCTGACTTTGTACTCCCACCTTTTCGCGTGATCTGAATCAAAAGCGAAAAAGCCCTCTCAGATAAGTGAAGGGGACGTTTTTTTTTTCCGTCCTTTGTTGACTTGTATCTCTCCTCTTTCGTCTGATCTGTCCGGCTTAACGCATTCTGCCTACGCATCGAGTAGTCCTCCTGCAAGGAGAGCAGTCACACTCTCCGCTACACCCCGTACACGGAACAGCCAGTCACACCCCGGTTCGAGAAAGCGAGGTAGTCCGTAGATGTTGCTAGGTCACCGTCGCGGTGAATTTAGGTGCACTACACCTTTGTTCGTCGCCAGCTGTTTCACGCGGTGGCATTGTAGTCGAATCCTTCTCTTTCTGCACTCGCAGGTTGTCTACCACTTGTTTTATTCATGCGTATACTCTCCTGTAGGTATTTCGGAGCAATTGCAGCCAGGCCGAAGGCAAACCAATCAACATTCCCGGACGTCGTATTGAAACTCACTAGTTTCCGTACACAGTTCTCGGCGCTTTAGGAAAACGCCGTGGTCTTTACGAGCCCGAAACAAATTCGTCTCTCCGCTGACGTTGAGGCTTCCATGTACCTCCGTCACTCACCCCCGAGAAAGTCTTTTTCGGAACGTCTGACGCTTTCTTGTTCAAAAATTCTACTTCGGTAGCGCCAGGGGAGGCGCACAAGTACCTCTGCATTTAAAGGGGCTGAATGCTTCCAGCTGTTCCGCCCATAGAGTTAAGCAAACAAGATCTTGTGGGAGGGGCTTGTAAATCCGCATATATACGCACGTGGTGAATGCGTACCCGAGTCCTAAATACGCACGTATATATGTAAATCTCCTCCCCCACCCGTATTTGTATGTATATATCACCTTCTTGCCTGCGTGCACGCCTACCTGTGGTATCGTTTTGGCCGCGGCAAGCAGGAAAAGGGTCGTCTACGTATGAACACGCGTAGAGACTGCACGATGGAAATATACGCGTGGTCATACACCAAATATTTACATACATATATAAGCAGTTGTAGCTGTATTACGTAGGTAGATATCTTTCTTGGGGCGTGGCTGCTGATAATGGGCTTCTGAATCTTGCGTGTGGCGTCAGTCGGGCACTACGTTAAGATCATCGTGCATACGTATATATTCATGCATATGCGTATACACACGTCTGTGTCTGTGTGTCTGCGTTTCTTCTCGGTGCGGTGATGGCTCGTGTGTAGCGGAGACCGTGGAAGGACTGTTTCCACTTGGTGTGCGTATGTTTTTTTACACATAGGGAAGAAATGCTTCTGATTTGTAGTCTCCATGTGGAAGCGAGTCAGTACGTTTATCTGGTTCACAGAAGTCCCGCATACCTAGATATCTGCAGGTAAAAGCGCATGGGCAGCGGCTGGCTGGGGCCACAAAGGTTGGCGATAACCGCACGTTCCGGATGAAGCGTGCGCCGGTAAATGCCACTAGCCTGTCTCAGTCAGGAATATTGTCGAGCTCTTTATACACGCCATATAGACAAGGATATACACACGGATGCATACATATATATGTGTATGTGAAGGCTGGTGTATGTACACGTGGATACAGAGAGTCGTCTCGTGCGATTCTCCGTTTCCGGCAGTGGCAGCCCTGCAGACAGAAGTATCGGGAGGGAGATTCACCGACGTGCAGAGAGCCGGCAGAAAACAGGCCACAGATCGTGGCGAGAGAGGAGAAAAAGGGAGAGGAAAAGGGAGAGGGAAAGGAAGAGCCGAGAAATACAGAGAGAAAAAGAGAGGAGAGAGGATAAGAGAATAAGGCGACCAAGAAGAGAGCCCGCCAGACACAGAGAGAAACAGAGAGAAGAGAGGATAAGAGAATAAGGCAACCAAGAAGAGAGCGCGCCAGAAGGCGAGGAGAGGAGGGCACACGCATTTGTAGGGGAGGGGGGGGTCACACACGCATTTTCATCTCTCTATATATACGCATGTGTATACAGGTGTGTCTGTCCACGTGTGTTTGTACATACCACGTACACACTCGTATTATATATGTATGGACACACACACGCACATACGTATATTCACACGGACCGTGGTAGCCGTGGCGTGCCGTTGGCATTTCTTCTTCTGTCTGAAGACGAAGAAACTGTCTTTCAGCCCCACATTTTCTTCTGCGCGAGAAAATATGTACGGGTGGTGGGCGCCGGCAGACAGATAGCAGCAGCACTTTCTCTCTTCCTCGGTCTCTTCAGGAAGGTCGACAGAGATAAGCAAGACTACAGGACTTGGATACATGTGTGTGTAGCAGCAGAGGCCAAGTCTGCGAAGGACGGATCGCGCGAGGTTTTCTTTCCGCCCTATATAATTATTCATACACAAGCGACATTGTGAGTGTCTTCGTAGACTTGCCTGTGTCCTCGCACAAACACGTCGGAAGGTTGCCGGCTGGCATACTCGACCTTTTTTTCTACGGGGGGTGCTGGCCCCTCCCACCCTTGCCGGCTTCAGCAGCTTTTTCTTCTGCTTCTGCTGCAGCAGCCTCCTTTCCTGCTACTGCCGGTGCTGCTTCCTTAAAACTACTGCTGCTGCCTTTGTTGCATCTTCACCGAGACGGCGTCTCCGCTGCTGCCTCTGCTCAACACACGGGCAGCAGCCTCTGCCCGTCTCAGGCTGCTGTCCTGCCCGTCTCGTGCTGCTATCTCTGCCGGTCTCGTGCCGCTGCCTCTGCCCGTCTCGTGCTGCTGCCCCTGTCCGTCTCCCACGGCTGCCTCTGTTCGTCTCGAGGTCCTGCTTGTAGCACTAAGTTCGTGTCGCTCCTTTTTCTCCTCCTCCTTCTGCAACAGCAGCAGCCACAGCAGCATCGCCGCTGTGCTACCGCGGTGCTTCGTTTTTTCCTGCTTCTGTCGCTGCTGCTTTCGTGGGGGGGATGTGTGGGAATGGAGACACGGTCTGAAGTTGCTGCTGCAGTCAACGGAGCGGTGCGGTGGCTTTCGTCGGAGTGGAGGCGTGCGCTCGAAGATTTGTATGACTTACATGCGAGTGCTTCTGCTTCTGCTGCCAGCGCTGCTTCTCCGTTCGCCCGGTGGTATAAAGGCGAAGCTGCCGCTGCCGCACCCGCTTCAACAGCAGCAGCAGCAGGTGCAACGGCAGCAGCAGCTGCGTTTCCCGAGTCCCGGCGGAGAGGCGTAGCAGCAGAAGCAGCAGCAGCAGCGGGGCCGCAGTTCCACAGGGTTGCAGTAGCAGCGGCGGGGAAAAAAGAAGAAGACGAAGAGGGGACTGTCGTGTTTGCAGGGAAAGATGCGCCGTACACGCCTCCCCCGCCGACTGCTGCTGCTGCCAGCAGTCTTTATTCCTGGCAAAGAAAGCAGCAGTTTCTTTCCTCCAGGAGGTCCATGCCTTCAAGCCTAGGTGCAGCTGCTGCAAAATACGCCAGTGCCCCCATTATTTCCCTCGGCTCTCTCACCTGCTGGTACACGAAGACTGCTGCTGCAGCTTTCCTGTTCGGCTGCTACTGCAGCTCCTTCAGCGCGGCTGCTGCTGCTTCTCGGATGCTGCTGCTTCTCGGATGGTGCTGCTGCTGCTGTTCACTTGGTGCTGCTGCTGCCGTTGTTCACGTTGCGCTGCTGCTGATGCTGCTGACGTGCGGCTGCTGCTGTTGACCTGCTGCTGCTGAGGTGGTGCTGCTGTTGTTCACCTGGTACAGTGAATGGCGATGTGCTGCTGCTGCTGCCGCTGTTCGAAAGAAGATGGGCAGCAGACTGCTGTTTCTGCGCGACTCGCGTATTCTGACGCAGCAGTTATAATTGGACCTTATGCGTCTGATCTACCCAGAATTCCCTATATACATACACGTATACAAGTGCATGTCTTCGCCTTCACATATTGCTACGTAGGGAAGGAGTTGTTCGTTGCATGTGTGCATGCGCGTATAAATAGACGTGTCTTTATACATACACGTATAAAGTTTTCTCTGACTTCTTCTTCTTTTCTTCCTCTCTCTATATATCCATAGATATTATATTTGTAAGTGGAAGTTCATTCGACCATCTGTATATATCCACATATACGTTACACATATACAGGTACAGACATATATATATGTATATATATGTATTATATAGTTACACATGTGTATATACATCTATATAGTTATATATATAGTCATACGTACTTACGGGTATATATATGTATAAAAGCTACAGATATATGTACTTCTCCATATAGACATATATAATTACGCGTGCATATGTATATATATAAAGCCACACATATACATAGCTGCACATGTAACTGTATATGATTATACATATATATGTATATCTATTTATATACAGGTGCGTATAGTTACATATAGCTGTGTATAGCGATGTATTATGAGTATATATATATATATATATACATGAACATATAGTAGGATATAGTTGTGTACAGTGATACGTGTTATACGTATGTAGTTATATCGATAGACATACATTTGTATATGTTATACAATTGTATACATATATATAAAGCGATACACTAATATACGTACATACGTATGCCCCAATCCGTATGTATATATATATATATGCACATGTGTACACGCCTACATATCCACATATATACGTATATATCGCATACACATGGTGGTCCTACCGTATATTGAGAGGTACACGGAGACGTCCTCGTAAAAACAACTCTGTTTACACATATGTCGCTTGACGGCTAGTATATACATAGACGCACTTAGGCATATATATATATATATTTATTTATTCACTAATAAATATATATAGTGATGCCTATATGTATGTATATATGTACATATATCTGTATTTACAGCTACAAATACTGTAACATATAGATATATTATATATGTGGTCACATGTAATTTTTGTATAGTAGTATATAGTTCTATCGAAGGCATGGATGGGCTGTACGCGCAGGTATTTAGGGAAAGAGTTCGACGAGCGACGTGTGCGCATATGTCTTGCGTCACTTGTTCTTCGTCGATGTTTTTCAGAACGTAACTTTGTTGCTCCAAACATTTCTATGTATTTTTTTCCTTTCTCTATTACGTCATGCTCCTGCGTTTATTACTATACACCAGTGTCTATCTCCCTGTACGTGTTCGTCCGAGACACGTGGTATAACCTATCTGCTTGTGTGTACAGATAGGTATATATCTCTGTGTGTGCGTCGGGTGGACAGCTATTTTCTGTAGAGTAAGAACAGTCATGATAGGGGAAGTCGAACAGCTTGAAGAATTTCTTCCGGCAGAAAGGTGATACCCCTGCATTTCTTTTCTCGGAGGGGTGCAGGACACCTGTGCGGGTCGGTGGGAAGGCAACTACTTGTGTGCGGGTCGACGAGGTTTCTAGCGCACTGTGTGCCTTTTCTACTTGGACTTGCCTCTCCTAGAAACTTCCTTCTTCCGATTCATTCAACGCAGAAGAAGAAGAAGAAGAAGAAAACGAACAGGCCGGGGAAGAAGAAGAGAGAGCTGCGCGATATCTGCGTCTCGGTGTGCGGGGCAGCAGCACCAGCAGCATGTCTGTAGGGTATTTTTTGCCGTCTTTTTTTGCGCTGCATCTCTGCCCTTTTCTTTCTTCTTGTTCTCTGCCTTCCTTTCCGTCTGCTGCTGCGTAACTCTACCACCTGTCTCTGTGTCTTTGCTGCTGCTGGGCTGCCGCGTCGGTGACGTACACGCAGGCAGGACGCTCTCGAAGATGAAGAAGGAAATGGGTCTTCGCCGGTGGACAGCAGCAGCAGCGTCGACACACGACAGTCGCCATATTGCGGCAGCCAGAGCAGAATGTTTTGCTGCCCGCCTTCTTCCTCTTCCTCGAGCAGCAACCGCAGCGACGAGTGCGTCCATTGTTTCCACAGGAACTGCGGCTCCAGCAGTAACAGAAGCAGCTCGCAGCTTATCTGCAGCAACTGCAGCAGCAGCGGCGCGGTTGTCACGCACCCGTGTAGCAGCAGGGGAAGGAACAGCAGCAGCCGCAGCAGGAGCTGCAGCGTCAGCAGCAGCAGCGGCGTACAGAGGAAGGGCGCGGGGAGATGCAGCAACAGCAGCAGATTATCAGGCAGCAGCTCTCGAGACCGGAGGCAAGACGGAGGAAGAAGAAGAAGCAGCAGCAGCATGCTTTCGCGGGAGGGTGGAGGGAGACAAGATGAAAAGGAGCTGCGGCAACAACATTCTCCTTTTCCTGTTGATGTTGACTTAAACGAGAAAATTTATCTTTACGCCGGCGACCCGTGCCTGCTGGCCGTCGACGCGGTGATCTGCTACACAAGAGACAACTTCGAAGCTACGAGCGAGAACAGCCTCGCTGCAACGCTGCACGCCGGTAAGCGTCTTGCCGAAGAAGAAGAAGCAGCAGCAAGTAGAAGAGGAAAAGAAGGAGACGCAGTTATAGACGAATAAGAAGAAGAAAGGGGGGGGGGAAGAAGAGGAAGGACATGCAGACGAACAACAGAGAGAGCAGAAAAGGAAGACGAAAACGCAGAGAAAACGAAGAAGGGGGGAAAACGTAGAAGAACAATAAGAAGAAAGAGCAGAGAAGGTCGAAGAAGAAGATGAAGAAGAAGAAAATGACAGAAAAGGGTGGACCGCAGCAGTGACACAACGAAGAGGGAAGGAAGTGCTGTTGTTGCTGCTTCACAGAAGAGACGTCTACTCCGCATGATACAATCTGCTGCCGTCGCTGCTGCGTCTTTTTCTTCGGCGCTGCTCACCAAGCCGCAGCTGTGTCTGTACACAGATAGAAGAAAGGGGACTCGAAGAGAGAGATATAGACACAGAGATAGAAAGAGAAAAAGTGGAAGAGATGGAGATGGAGATGGACATGCAGAGAGAGAGAGCGGTAGAAAGATGAATAGGAAGATGAACAGACATATAGAAGCACAGATAGAAAGAGAGGGACATAGATGAGTATAGATAAAGATAGAGAGACAGAGAAAGAGATAGATAGAGATAGAGATAGGGAAAGACAGATATAGAGTGTATATATAAGTTTAGGCACACACGTGTGTGTATAAGCGTGTATATACATGTATCTACATGTATATCTGCATACGCGTGTACGTACGTATATGTATGCGTATGTGTATGTATAGGTACCTACGTACACACGTGTATACGTAAAAAAGTATATAATGCGAGACAGAGAGATATAAAGCGTCTGGGTGTGAAGAAGATTTTTTAGTCGTCAACAGTAGCAAATCTGCAGACGGGAGCTGCTGTCTCTGAAAAAGGTTGTGGTACAGATATAAAAGCAGAAATAGCAGCGCGATGCGGTGTAGGACGTGGACATGGCTTGGGAAGAGAAACTTGGGTGAAGCGTCCTTTCTCTTCTACTCTTGTTGACTTTTTCTCTCTGTCCCGGTCTCTTCTTCTCCCTTTCTCTCTCCTGCTGTGCCGCGCACATGCATGCGGATGTTGCGGGTGCAACATCCCGCAAGGAAAGGGCTCCACGAGCGTTTCTGAAAATGGTAACTCTTCAAAAAAAAGTTTTCTTCGTCTTCTTCCTCTCCTTTCTCTTCTTTCTCCTCTTGCGTTTCTTTATCGTCTTCCTTTTCTTTCTCGTCTTCCTTTCCTTCCTCGTCTTCCCTTTCCTTCTCTTCCTCCTTTTCTTGTTTTTGTTTTGTTCCTTTGTCTTTCTCTGCGCGTGAAGGGAGGCGGTCTCCGCAGAGAAGACGGTTGGCAGGTCTCTCTCGAAAGAGGTAGAAAGGAGACCCGTTTAAAAAGCGAAGAGTCTGCGGGGGTGGGTGACTTCTTCTTCGCCCTGCCGCGTTGGCCGGGTTCTCCTCTACTACGGGGCAAGGGGCAGCAGGTACAGCAGCAGCAACAGCAGCAGGTACAGCAGCAGCAACAGCAGGAGGTACAGCAGCAGCAACAGCAGCAGGTACAGCAGCAGCAACAGCAGCAGGTACAGCAGCAGCAACAGCAGCAGGTACAGCAGCAGCAACAGCAGCCAGTGTGTGTGTGTGTGTGTTTCTTGTTCTTTTCCCTGTTCTTCTCCTTCGAAGAATTCCTCAGTGCCTTGGTCGTCTCTTTTCGGAGATAGGAGTAGCAGCACAGCAGAGACAGCAGCAGCAACAGTCAGCAGGGTGTGACGCTTCTTTTCTGTTTCTTGAGCCTGATGTTCTGAGAAGCAAAACATCGCACTTCTGTGTGTGAGTCGTCAGGGGCCATCGTTTTTCTCATTGGCTTCTCTTCTGTTTCTCTTCTTTCCCCCTTCGATTTTAATGTGGGCGCTTTCCTCTGTTTGCTTCTGTCCATTTTCCTGCTTTTCTTTTGCAGTTGGGGGAGCAGCGCTGCAGCAGGAAATTCTCAGGCTTGAGAAGTGCAAAGCAGGAGAGGCACGCATCTGCTGCTCTTTCCATCTTCCGTCTTCCCACATTATATACACGGTATGAACACTACGTAGCTGAAAGAGGAAATCAGAACTTCTCCAAAAATCCCGCACCTCTCTCGAGAAAAAGACGTCTCTCCTTCTCTGTCTATCTGTCCCTCTCTGTATCTGTCCTTCTCTGTATCTGTCCTTCTCTGTATCTGTCCTGCTCTCTCTAACTATCCCTCTGTCTATCTGTCCTTCTCTCTATGTCTCCTTCTCTGTCTATCTGTCCTCCTCTGTCTATCTCTCCTTCTCTCTGTATCTATCCTTCTCTCTGTACTCTCCTTCTCTGTGTGTTTCTCCCTCTCTGTGTGTCTCTCCTTCTCTGTCTACCTGTCCTTCTCTCTCTATGTCTCCTTCTCTCCATCTCGCCCTCTCTCTCTCTCCCTCTCCTTCTCTCTCTGTCTCCCCTCCTCTCTATCTGTCCTTCTCTGTCTATCTCTCCTTCTCTCTATGTCTCCCTCTCTCTATGTCTTCTTGTCGCTATGTCTCCTCCTTTGTGTCTATCTCTCCTTCTCTGCCTGTATCTGTCCTTCTCTATACCTGTGCTTCTCTGTATATGTCCTGCTCTCTCTATCCATCCCTCTGTCTATCTGTCCTTCTCTGTCTGTCTCTCCTTCTCCCTATGTCTCCTTCTCTGTCTATCTCTCCTCTGTATCTATCCTTCTCTCTGTATCTGTCCTTCTCTTTCTATGTCTCCTCCTCTCTGTGTCTCCTTCTCTGTACCTGTCCCTCTCTGTATCTGTCCTTCTCTCTCTGTATCTCTCCCCCTCTATCTGTCCTTCTTTGTATATGTCCTTCTCTGTATATGTCCTTCTCTGTCCTATCTCTCCTTCTCTGTATCTATCCCTCTCTGTACCTGTCCCTCTCTCTATGTCTCCTTCTCTCTATCTCGCCGTCTTTTTCTCTCTCTTTCTCTTTCTGTCTCCGTCTCTCTCCTCCTCTGTCTATCCCTCCTTCTGTCTCTATCCGTCCTTCTGTCTCTATATCTTTCGTTTCCTCACTCTCATATGTATATATATATGCGCACATAGATACATGTGTGTGGGCGTCACATGATGTGCACATGTAGGTAGTAGGTGTATCTGCTGAACGACCAGGTGTGTATTTATTTCTCCGCAGACGTACAAACCAAGCTCCCATTCCCACGTCTACCTCTCTGTGCTGGTGCATTTCCTCGTCTATGTATATGTGTGTGTGTGTATGTTTGTCTCTGTCTATGTGCCATCTGTTACTTCCTCCTTTCTCTGGATCTCTCTCTTTTCCCCTCTCTCTCTCTCTGTGTGCTGCTAGCGCGGCTTTCTGGCCCTGCCAGCGCAGCACCTGACGCGTGGTCGCTGTATACACGTGTGTATGCATCGTCCTCTTCTATGTACAAAAGCATATGTATACATATCTGTAGTGTCTATATTATTCACTCATTTGTCTCTCCCTCTCTCCCTATATATATATATATATGTACGGAGTATGTATGTGTGTATACATATATGTACCGTTTATGGACAAACATACATGTATAGACACCCCAGACGTGTGTATACCTATCTGTTTCAATGTACAAACAGAGATGTATCTGTGTCTACACGTAGTTTGTGCATACATGCTCGTTTACGTATATATATGTGCAATGCCTTTTTGTGTGTGGATACATACTTATCTATGCCCATACACGTATACACATAGAGATATATATATATATGAATAGACTCTGTGTGTGTATACCTATTTGTTCGTATGTACACACCAATGTGTATCTGTGCATGAATACTCTGAATGTGTATACGTACTATACTTACGTACAAACGTATATATATATATACATATATACTCTGCCTATACCTCTTTGTGTGCACAAACGTATGTATATATGTATACTTTCTGTGTGTGTACATACGTATTTATGTACGCACATATATATATATATATATATTTATATATATATATACACGTATCTATATGTGTAAGTGTGTGTGTACGTGTGTGCTTGTACATAGTCGTTTATATACTAACGTATACCCCTGTCTTTCTCCGTGGGAAGTGTTCGGTGATTTGCCTGCAGCTCTGTACTGCCTCCATCCCTTTCGCTCACTCTCGCTCAGCCGACACACACAACTTTTGAAAATGGAAGGCGGCGGCGAAGACGGACGGTTTTAAAATTGTTCTGACCCTGCACACTGTTAGGACACATCGCGACCCTCAGACGCTGCTTTGCTTCTGTTGCTGCTGCCGCTGCTGCTGTTGGTGCTGCCGCTCCTGCTGTTGCTGCTGCCGCTGCTGCTGTTGCTGCTGCCGCTGCTGCTGTTGCTGCTGCCGCTGCTGCTGTTGCTGCTGCCGCTGCTGCTGTTGCTGCTGCAGCTGCTGCTGTTGCTGCCGGCGCTGCTGTTGC
>KL647297.1:1286390-1296437 GCA_000727475.1 Sarcocystis neurona
CGCTGCTGTTGCTGCTGCTGCTGCTGTTGCTGCTGCTGCCGCTGCTGTTGCTGCTGCTGCCGCTGCTGTTGCTGCTGCTGTTGCTGCTGCTGCTACCGTTGCCGTTGCTGGGGCCGCTGCTGTTGCTGTTGCTGCTGCTGCTGTTGCTGCTGCTGCTGTTGCTGTTGCTGCTGGTGGTGGTGCGTTGGTGTTACTGGCACGGCTGCATAGGTGCTGCTGCTGCGGGTGGTGCATGCGCAGGTGGGGCCGCGGACGAACAGCAAGTACCTGACGGCGACACACAACGCTTTGAACGGCTGCATTCGAGAAAGTTTGCTGTTGCTGGAGGAGCAGGGGCTTCGGACGGTAGCACTTCCCATTTTCCTCCCCGAGCGCGACGCCGGCGGCAGCTGCAGCAGCAGCGGCCGACGACAACAGCAGCAGCCGTGTCGCTGCCGGCGCTGCGTCTTGCCACCGCGGGTCGGCAGCGCAGAGGAAGACGCTTCTCCCGCAGCGCAGTCCTTTGCGCAGCAGCAACAGCAGCAGGAGGGGGAAGAGAATAAGGATCACTGCAGCTGCGACTTCGTGGGGGGGGGGAGCAGCAGGTGGCGGCAGCAGCAGTGCAGTGGAGTTGTAGGGGGTGGTGGTGGGACGAGTCTGGCACGCAACAACGCGACATTTCAAAGAGGAAGAAACAGCAGCAGAGCAGAAGGAGAGGAGGAAGAAGAGGAGGATGTAGCGCTTGCGCGCATAGGGGGAACGAACTGGGAAGCATTTGTTCATACGACGCTCCGCAGTCTTCGGCGGTGGCTCGAGCGGCTGCGGGAGAAACTTGACGCGATTGTCGTTGTCGCCCAGGACGCCGAGCAGGCGCGCCTTCTCCGCTTTTTCTTTTCCCTGTACTTCCCAAGAAATATCTCTGAAGAGGTACACGAAGCAACGTGCGCTTGTCTCACTTCTTATTCGTAAACACATGCATGCACACAAACACCTGTGAATATATATCTACATACATATATATATATATATAGTGTTTAGTATATGTGTGTTACGTGTGTATATATATATTTTCCTTCCCGTTAATACAAGCGTTTTTGCGTAAATGAATATACGCAGATATATGTTATGGATACACCTGTATACAATATATATAGAATGCATGCAGGTATGCATGTATAGATGGATGGATGGATGTATGTGTATGCCAATAAATGTGTATATACATACCTGCGTACTACCCACTGGTATCTCTGTGTGTGTGTGTGTGCGTACACGTATATATTTATTTCTGTATAAATGCCTTTGCGCTCAATTTTATACGGCGTATATATGCTATGGCTACACTTATATACAATATGTATATATATGGGTGTTTCGCCACAGCCGTATACAATATATTCATGTATATGGGTGTATAACCACATTTGTATACAACATATATATATAAATATGTGTATAATATGTATGTGGGTATATCGCTACTGTGTACCTGTATACGTATATCTACCTCTAATTTTTTGTCTGCGTCCTTGGCTCGCTATACGCGTGAGTGTAGGTGCCTGTGAAATAACGTGGTGATGCACACAAAGAGACACATGCATGCAAGGAATGTTAACATCGTATCATACCATACATATATATCTATATGCGCGTGTTTACATACATACCTAATCAACTACATGTAGGCCGGCCTGTGTATGAATGTCTCTTCTCTTCCATATATATCTGCGTACACGTCTCGCCGCGAGCATGTGATAGAGGCATATATATACCTACGTGAGAGCGTCTCTTCCGCCTCTGTACGTGGTGTAGGGGTATGTACATGAATTTGTTTGCTTCCCTTGTCTTCTCTATTAGTTCTCCATCGCTTGTATGCGTTTGTGTGGACTCTTCTGTGCGAAAGGCGAGTGCAGGGGAAGTCTCGCTTCTCACAGTGCGTGAATTTGCGTCGCACAGCCATGCCTTCCGTCCGCGGAGGCACCCCTGCGAGGGAGCGGAGCAGCACGGAGGAATCGCAGCTCGATCGTCGACACTTTTTATACGCAGAAATCCACGTACATATCTGTCAGAGATGCAGATCAACATGCAGATAGAGGATTTGCGCATATATATATATATAAATTATCCACATGTGTCTGCCTATGCACGTGTATAATCCTGTGTATTCGTAGTTTGTCTACCCGCATGTGCTATATATGTGTATAGCAGGAATTTATGTATATACACAGATTTTGTGTACGTGCGTATGAATAAGATGTATATGTATATATATGTCTACAAGTATACTTTGTAGAAGTGCCTCTGAAGAATATGTATCTATATATGTGTGTACATGCAAATATATTTTGTACATATATATGTGAGGAGGAGGTGCCTATATACATGTACAGCTATATTTTGTGTATGTGTATATGAACAATATATATATATATATATACAGATATACTTTGGAGATGTACGTATGAAGAGTATACGTATACATATGTATGTAAAGGCATATTTGTTATGTGTACACGAGTAGCATATATATATGTGGACAGATGTATCTGTACACGTGCGCGTGAAGAATATATACATATAAATGTATGTACGTAGAGATCTATTAGCGTATGCACACGTCAACAGAAGATACATGTACGTATATATATATATATATATGAGAACCTCTGGTATGTGGACACAGAGTACGTACATGTATGTGTGGAGGAAGCAGCAGCAAATACGTGTTTATATGCATCGTCGTGTGTGTATATGTTTGGAGAAAGAGACAAGAAATACGTGTGTAGCATATGCGTTTACTTATGTATTCATGCGGCGCTGGTGGTACGTATGTGCACTGCGCCTCTTCTTCCTTTTCTGTTCTCTTCCGAAGTTTCTGCGGCGCGGGTAGCTGCTCGGGTAGATGCTACCTCCCGTGAGAAGCGAGATCCTGCTGCGACTCCTCTGTTGGTGCTGCTGCGGTTGCAACTGCTTCTTGTCTGTCAGAGCTGGTACTGCTCCTTGCGTCTGCTGCTGCTGCAGCTGCTGCTTCCTGCCGTGCTGCTGCTGCTGCTGCAGCTGCTTCTTCTCTGTCAACGCTGATGCTGCTCCTAGCCTCTGCTGCAGGTGCAGGTGCTGCTTCCTGCTGTGGTGCTGCTGCTGCTGCTGTTGCGGCTGCTTCTTCTCTGTCAAGGCTGGTGCTGCTCCTTGCCTATGCTGCTGCTGCTACTGCTGGCTCTTCGCGTCCCCTTTTAGTACTGGCACTCTAAGGATGGTCTGGCGGGACTGCTTTGTGACCCGTGCTGCCGCCGCTGCTGGGCGTTTCTCGCCGGCTGGTACTGTGACTGCTGCTCGGCTAGCTGCTGCTGCAGCTGCTGCGGCTGCTGCCACTCGCGGTGCTGTCCCTACTGCTGCTGTTGCATTCGTTGCTGCTGCTGGTGGGGTTGCTCGCTTTGCTGCCTCTCCGGCAGCGGCTGCCGCTCGCTTTTCTCCCCCTCTTGCTGGTACTGCTGCCCTTCTGCTGCTGCTGGTGCTGCCTTTTTGGTGCTGCTGTCTCATGCCGCCGACCTGCTGCCTCGCTCAGCTGCTCACCAGTGCTTCCCTTCGGTTCCACAAGTCCTCCACGTGCTTCGCCTGCTGGAGCTTTTCTCCTGCTGTCGCAGGAGCCGCCGAGTCCTTGCTGCCGTCTTCCTTCTGGCACTCCGGCTGCTGCTGCTGCGGCTCGGAGTTCTGCTGCAGCTGTCAACGCCGTGGTGCTTCTGTTGCTTCCCCGGTCTCCTTTCGTATCACTTCTTCTTCCTTCTTCTGCCGGGTCTCCTCTTGAAGCCACGGCGTCTCTGCTGCTGCGACTTTTTCTGACTTTACTGCCGTACGTTGGAAAGGTCTCTGTTGTTTCCCTCAGCAGATGTGTGACACTGCAGCCGGTCTTGATCTGCTGCTGCTTCTTTTTCTGCTCGCGACTTCTGCTGGGTCTGTCTCCGTATGCCGCTAGTGCGGCTGCATCTTCTGCGGCGTTTCTTGTTTTGCTTCTGGCGCTGCTGTTGGTGCCTTCTGCACGTCCTTCAGCTTTTTTTTGTGATACATGCTGCTGCCGCTTCTTTCCTGATATGCTCTTTTCATCTTTTTAACACCTGCTGCTGCTGCTGCTCTGGGATAGGTCGCGGCGCTGCAGAGCCTGCCACAGGAAACGGGAGATGCAACAGGCCAGATTGCCCTTGCAGCCCGCCGTATTCGCATTGAAAAGTTGAAGCGTCTGTCGCGCAAAGCGAGAAGCCGACACGCGCGGCGTTTGCTGCAACAGCAGCAGGAGCAGCGGGAGGAGGAGGAGACACAGCAGAGCCACCAGCAGCAGTTGCAGCACAGGCAGGCACCGGGGGAGCTGCAGCAGCAGCAGCAGGAGCAGCAGAGCAGTGGTGGACGCGAGGGAGAAGAGCAGCAGCAGGAGCATCGCAGAGAGGAGCAGCAGGATGAAGAGGAAGACCTTTTGGGAAGGGAAGATCCTTTATTCGGATATCTGTGCAGCAAAGCAGGATCATGCAGCAAGAAAGCAACGGGAGTTCGAACCGGTCTGCCCGTTTACTCACGTTCCTTAAGATCTGCGACATTTTCTCCGACTGCCGCTTCTTCTTCTGCTGCCGTCGGGAATCCTGCCGCAGCTTTTTCTGATGCCGTTGCTCCCGCTGCGAGAACTGCTGCTGCTGGCGCAGTTTCTGCGACAGAGGGTGTGGGGTCCGCCGGCAAGAAGGCGCCGCGGACTGGCGCTGCCTGTGGGAAGGAGCTGCCGACTGCACTGCAGCGCCAACGACGAGACAGGCCCAGCGTTCTCTGCAGCAGCAGCACCAGCAGCAGCGAAGACGACGAAGAAGAAGATGAAGAAGAAGAAGGTGGGGAGATTCTAACTTGCACAGATGTGAGCTTCACAGAAGCCAAAACAGCCACCGAGACAGAGAAGCGTCTCTGGGCTTTGCGGCAGTACCAGGTGAGACACGCCAAGGTGCCAGCCGCCTCCGTCTCCGTCTCTCCATGGAGATGCATACGACGGAAGGAACTCTTGTACTGCTGCTGGTTCTACAGAGGAAGCGACGCGAACATCTTGAAGGAAAGGACACTTCTTTTGTAGATGAAAAAGTTATCTGCGAGCAATTCTTTGTATGACTGCTGCGGGTGCTGGTGCCAAGGAGGGAAGAAACATATAGAAGCGTTTGTTGCCGCTGGTGCTGGCGGCTCACGGAGAAAAGAGGCAGAGAGAAGAACAGCAACCGACCGGTCAACGTTTTCTTGTGTAGGAAGACGCAGAAGAGAGAGAAAAAGAATGAACAAGAGAGAAGGGTTTGCACACATACATGTCTCTGTGGAGATTGAGAAGTCACGGGTTTTCCTTATCCGAGAGAAAAAGAGGGAGAAGGCTGCTGCTGCTGCTGCCGTTGCTGCTGTGTTGGCATAGACTTGCCCCCCCCCCCCAGGGAGTCGAGAACAGTGCACGGGACGCCTCGCCGGCTGTCTCGCAGCTGCTTTGTTGAAGAGAAGCGCAAAGGGAGAAGAAGTGGCTCGTGTGGTGCTCCGTGCACGGCGGTATCCCTGCTGCTGCAGCTGCTGGTTGAGCGGCGAGGCAGCTGCTGCTGCGAAGAAGAGAGAAGCAACAGGCGCAGCAGATAGAAGTAGTAGTAGCGACGGAGCGCGGAGAAGGAAGAGGAAGAGCAGCAACAGCGGCAACTTAGCAGGCAGCCAGAACAGGGCTGCTGCAGCCAAGAGCAACAGCAGCAGCAGGGGGTGAAGGACAAGAAGAGGAAAAGCAGCAGCAGTAGCACAGGAAGAGAAAGAAGAAGAGCAGCAGGAGTAGCACGTGCGTGGAGTATTGGCGAGCGGCTGCTGCTGCTGCATTGAGGGGAGTTGGATCGGCCCCCGGGGTGGAGGAACACGTGGTGGTGGTAACTGCTGTCTTCTGGCTGCTGCGGCTGCTGCTTCTGCTTCAGGGTCAAATGCCGTACACACCGAGTTACTGCCGCTGCTGCGTAGCTTTGCGACTGCTGCTGCAGAAGAGAGGTAGCGCAGGCTGCTGTTGTCGACCTGAAGGGGCAGCAGTCTATAGTAGGTGCTGCCTCGCTGAGAAATTGCAAGTCCTGCTGCTGCTGCTGCCGGTGCTTCGTGGATATGCTGCAGCCCTAACTTGAAGAGAGGAGGAAGACGCTGCTGCTGCTGCTTCTGCCACCATGCCTCAGCTTTACGTGCTGCTGCTGCGTCTCTGCCAAAGGAGGCGACTGCTGCTGTGGACAGTGGACGGAGCAGCAACGCCGTTCGCTGCTGCTTCTCGCCTGAGTGCTGCAGCACACATCTGCTGCTGCTGCTTACCCTCTTCCTGCTCCTCCCCGTGTATACCCCACATATGTAGATAGATATAGATAGACAGATATAGAGACTGCTTTTATGTCTGTATAGGAATATAGGTATATAGACTGCTTTCACGGTAGGTAGATAGGCAGATGTATACATATAGAGAGACTGCCTTGACGTATGTATAGGAATATAGGTAAATAGACTGATAGATAGAGATATATAGAGAGACAGACTGCGTCTACGAATGTACAGGAGCATAGCTGTCTAGCCGGTTTTCTTGATAGATAGAGATATATACACATATATATAGACAGAGACTGCTTTTATTTTTGTATAGAAATATAGGTGCAGAGACTGTCTTTTTGGTAGATAGAGACAGAGAGAGACTGCGCTGACCTATGTGTGGAGGAATATAGGTACACACGCTGATAGATAGAGATAGGGATAGATAAATAGAGAGAAAGAGACTGCTTTGATACATATATGTATAGGAATGTAGACGTATAGACTTTCTGCTGCTGCTGATGGCGATGACGCCTGCCTCCTGGTGCTGCTGCTTCGGGTGAGAAAATATGGCGCAGCGGAGACTTTTAAACGGCGGCCACAAAAACGGGACTTCTCCGTCCGTCCACAACAGACAGTCGTTACTGTGCGAGTGTCTCCCTCTCTACCTGTATTGTCTACGTTTCGTGAATTTCTTCCTCTTCTTGGTACTGCTGACGCCGGCTGTATATCTGCAGAAATGTTATATATGTGCGTGTCCTTCCGACTACAGATACTTCTTGACCAGCGACCTGTATATATTTGTCTCATGTTTTCTCTCTGTGTATTTTGTGTTTTCCTCGTGCAATTGTAGACTTCTTGACAAATGCTGCCCTTGTTTATATACACACGTAGAAGAGACGTCCTTCTTTTTCTTCTTTTGCGGTGAATCCGTCGCTGTGTATACATATGTCTGGCTGTCCTTCAGATTATATGTGTGTTTCCCACTTGTATATGTATATATATGTATGTGTGTATCTTCCTTGATACAGTGCTGCGTTTCCTCTCTCTTCACATATATAAAACTATGTACATACAAACGAGTCTTCGATGTAATGTATGTGTGCGATTCATACTCGAAGTGTGCCTGCTTCACCGTGTGTAGATCTGTACGCATGCGTATATGTGTGTGTCACCCTCTCCCTTAGTATGCCTGTGCTTCTCTCTGTACCTGTGTACAACTATATACAGCGCCAACGTATTCCTGTCTATACAGCGTCTCTCCTACAAATATGTATATGATTGAATAGGCCTGAAATAGATATAATTTGCCTATTAGATATATATATACATGAAGAGGGATGAAATGCATGCAACACACCGATCAGAGAATATAAATATATATGTGTAGGTTAGGGTGAAAGTATTTATAACATGCGTATCAAATATACATATATGTGCCGTTTGAATAGGATGAAATATGTACAACTTGCCGATACGAAGTAAATTTATGTGTAAAAGGGGTTGAAGTATTTATAACCTGCGTCTCAGAGATAATATGTGTGTGTAAGGAGGGTCGCAGTGTGTGTGCACGCATGCAAGTAGATTCATACGAAGAGACTGAGCTTATATATATACCACACAAGCGTGCACCAACGCATACATACATACGCCTATATATATATATGTATATATTTCTGAAGCAGATGCATGTAAGTGCTTACATAACTTCGGACGAGAATGTATCTATACATATATATAGAGAGAGTTTATGTATAAACACATATCCATATATATATGTATGTATGTATACATGTATATGTGTATATGTTGTATGACTGGGAATACACATATAATACTGCATAATATATAAGACACAGATATATAGACACACGCACACACACACATATATACAGCTTTGAGTATATATGAATCTATTTACATATATATGTATATATGTGTACGCACAATGCATGTTAATACACATATACATATACAGATATATATATGCATATATATATATATATGGGGATGCAAATGTAGTGTTGCATAAAATATAAATATCTCTTCTAGACACAGATGTACAGACACACACAAGCATAGACAGATATGCATACAACTTTCAGTACATCTGTTTAGACGCATGTATATATATGTACATATCTGCGGATAGAAGGGGAGAAGGGGAAATCGCATGTGCTGCGTGTGGTGGTGGGGTGGTGCGGACCGAGGCATCGGCCGTCCCTGGTGTCTCGTTGTTTTCTTGCGTCCTCCTCGTTTCCTTTTTCCTCGCTGCAGAAGACCCGCCTTCCTTTTTCTCTGCGCGCGTCTCAGTCCCGTACGTGCTGTGCAAATCCTCTTCCTGCCGGACAGAGCAAGCGCGCTGCTGCATCTCTCTCTGTCGTGTGCTGGCGTGTGTCAATACTAGGTGGGGTGGGGAGACGGCGGCGGCGGCGGAGGAGGTGCAGCAGCAGCAGCAACAGCAGCATGCGAAGATGGCGAAGCAGCATACCACCGGTATCTTCGGCAGGCGAATGCAATAGCGGAATGCGAGGCTTTCAAGAAGCTCGACAGGATGGGCTTTTTATATTGCTGCGGCTCAGATAAAGCCGGGCGGCCTCTTGTGGTCTTTTTGGCGGCGCTGTTCCCAGCGGCGCCGGTCGTGGACCCGGGGTTGCTGCTGCTGTATATCGTCAAAACTCTTGATCCGTACATCCGCGACAAATACACTCTTCTCTACGTCAACGCGGGTAGGCGAGCTTCTTCTGGAGCACCCCACAACAGAGAGAGAGGAAAGACAGAGGAAGAGAAGAGAAAAAAGAAGAGAACGTGGTAAACAGCGTGAAAGTATGGCACAGATAAAGAGAGGAAAGGGTCGCCGAAAAAGAGAGGGAGAAACACTCCCCAGGAGACGAGACACACGTGCGCGGACACGCGCGGAGACGCACGGGGAAACGAAGAAAATGCCACAAGGAGAGCAAAAAGAACTTTTTCTTCTCTTCCTCTGCAACACACACAAAAGTCTACGCAGCAAACTTGGGCGCTGAATACCCACGTCCTTCGGCTCTAAGGACTCCTCGGCAGTTCACGTCTCGCTGCTGACGTGCGGACAGCTGCGGCCGTGCGAGGGGGGGGGAAGGGGGGGCTGCGGAGGAGGGAAGAGCTGCTTTCGCCGCGAAAGTTTTGTCTCCCTTCCCTTCTGCAGAAGTGCTTGTGTGTGGGGGGGGGGGGGAAAGAGGGGATTTCGAAGACGGTGAACAAAATTTCTTCCAATACTCCTCCTGCGTACGTGCATGCACACGTCGATATGGCATGCACAGAGAAGACACACTCATACATATCTGCAGACAGAGATATACCTACATACGCAGAGATACACCCCGTGAAAGAAAGAGAGGAAGAGGCGTATATACACACACAGAGAGAGAGGAAGATAGATATATCATATTTATATATACACACACAGAGAGAGAAACATACTGATACACCCGCCAACAAGAGAGACAGCAGGAAAGGAAGAGGTCGACACAGATGAAAAGTATGCAGATAGAAGAGGTAGACAGATGGATATACATACAGAGAGAGAGAGAAACTGATAGATACAGAGGGCCACAAAGACAGAGACAGGAACACACAGAGACACAGAGAGACACAGAGACACAGAGACAGGGAGGTATATAGAGAGAGAGACAGCAAGGTCTATAGAGAGAGGGAGACACGGAGGTATATATATAGAGACAGAGAGATAGGAAGGCACATATACAGAGAGAGACA
>KL647297.1:1297173-1362209 GCA_000727475.1 Sarcocystis neurona
AGAGAGATAGGAAGGTATATATAGAGAGAGAGAGACAGGAAGGTATATACAGAGAGCGAGACAGGAAGGTATATACAGAGGGAGAGAGACAGGAAGGTCTATATACAGAGAGAGAGACAGCAAGGTCTATAGAGAGAGGGAGACATGGAGGTATATATATAGAGACAGAGAGATAGGAAGGCACATATACAGAGAGAGAGACAGGAAGGTATATATAGAGAGAGAGACAAGAAGGTACATATATATAGAGAGAGACAGGAAGGTATATATAGAGAGAGCGAGACAGGGAGGTATATATAGAGAGAGTTAGATGTATACACACAGAGAGACGGAGAGATCGGTTTACACAGAGAGAGAAAGAGACATACTCACATGTGCGGATACAGCAAGAGAGACGGGGTCAGAGAGGAAAATCTCTACATGCAAACACACAAAGGTAGCGACACACATGCAGAGAGAGAGAGGGAGAAATTCATCTGCACAGACAGACAGATGGGGAGAGATGTACAGAGAGATAGAGAGCTAGCTATGCATCTAGATCTACACACACAGAGATAGAGAGACAGATAGATACGTGTGTATATAGAGACAGAAATAGATGTACACAGACAGGGAGAATGGGACAGATATATACAGAGAGAAACATAGATATACACAAACAGAGAGAGGGAGATATATATATGTATATAAATATAAATATGTATATACATATATATATATATATAGAGAGAGAGAGAGAAATAGATATACATGCACATAGAGAGGGACAGAAAAGTAGATATACAGAGAGAGAGAAAGATACAGACATGCGTATAGAGAGAGAAATAGATGTACACAGAGAGAGATACATATACACAAAGGCAGAGAGAGACGAATATACGCAGAGAGAGGAAGAGATAGAAATCCACAGAAAGAGAGGGAACACATAGCGAGAAGTACACACACAGAGAGAGAGAAAGAAATTGGTATACATAGGGAGAGCGAGAGAGACAGAAGTACATAGGGAGACAGATATTCACACACATACAGAGAGACAGACATATATACAGAGAGAGAGAAACAGCTACGCCGCGAATGACAGAAATACACACAGAGAGCGGCAAACATATACACGGAGACACGCAAAGACTGAGAGTGTCAGGAGGTGCTCCGTGGTGATGGAAGAAGTTCACGCGCGTGCTTACACCTGCGACTGACGAGAAGAAAAGGGGCTTTTTCATCTTACTGAAAGCTGCCGCTTCATTTGTGTGGCTCTGCATGCATGCAGGAGGTAGTGTGCTCGTGCCTTGTTGTTGTCGCGGCGGTAGAAAGCAGCGACAGAAAACTAGAGGAGTCTTCCTCTGGCTCTCTCTCTCTCTGTGGGACGCGGTGCACCAGCTGCTGCTGCCGCTATGTGGACGTGCTGCTGCTGCCCGCGGGTGGTCTGTTGCGGGGTGGTGGCACTTCCTCGTCTGTGTTGCTGCTGCTGCTCCTGCAGCTTGCTGTTGCCTCCAGGACTTGCTGCTGCTGCCACTTCTGCTCTGCAGCTTCCTTGCCGCGGTTTTGCTGCTGCTGCTGCTCCTGCTCGGGGGCATGTACGGGTGACGCGACTGCTGCTTGTTCTTCTGTGTTCATGTCTGTTGCCGCTGCCAACGCGTGGCTGTTGCTGTTCTGCTGGCTGCTGCTCCTCCTGCAGGCGTGCAACACAGCAATCTTCCTTCTATTTCCCTATGGAGAGAGTTTTTCAGTCTGTCCTCGGTGTATGAAAACACTCTCGATCAGCTGCTGGTCCTGCACCCCGGTTTCTTCTTCAAAGCTGCCTTCGCCTGCTGCTGGCCCTACATTGCCAGCCATGTATGGAGTGGAACCTATTACCTCGAATCGTTGAAAGTAAGCACTAGCAGCAGCGACGGCAGCAGCAATAGCAGCAGCAGCAGGAATGGCAACGGCATCAGGAGCAGGAATGGCAACAGCAGCAGCAATGGCAGCAGCAGCGACAGTAGCAGCAGCAGGAGAACCAGCCGAAACAGCAACAGAACCCGAGAACAGAAGCACGAACAGATGCAGCAGTAGCAACACAGAGACAGCCGTGCAAGCGTAGAGAGTCGATACGACAGTCATGGAACTGCAGAGGAAGATAAAGAGAGAGATCTCCGGGGCAGATCGCAGCGACTACGCTGTCACCAACGCCGTACAGCTGCGCACACACTGCATCATTTATACATATATATATATATAAATGTATATATATGTATATATGTCTATATCTATATACGGACGCGGGTGTGTGTATATATGTAGATATACACACGTATGTATATATATATATATGTATATATGCAGATATATACATGTATGTATATATGTATATATATATATCTATATACGTATGCAGGTATATGTATATACGTACATACATACATGTATGTATATATATCTATATATGTGGATATATACATGTATGTATATGTATGTATATGTGCGTATACCTGTATACGTATGCAGGTATATGTGTTTCTGCGTGTAACGTCGGTGCTTGTTGATCCACATGAGCACACGCAGGTGCACTTCTATAATTCACCTGCAGGCGTGTATATATATATGTATATAAATCTGTATATATACTTGTATATACATGTATCTTTATGTGTAACGATGGCTGGGTTGTGGAAGTATATGTATGTATGTAAGTATATGTGTGAGCGAATTATACGGATGTATAGGTGTGCACATGTGTGCACCTCCCCATCTGTGTGGTGTAGAAGACTCCCTAAATTTTTTTCCAAGTTGTCTCTCTCTATACACAGATCCACATACACAGACAGATGTACGTGCAGAAGTTACATAGATATACGTACGTCGGACGTGCATGCATAAGGTACAGGCAGAGATATGTGAAGAATAGCGTGGCAACGTATGAGAGACCGATATAATCGGTCGCGTAATTATACATCTACAAATGTATCTGCCTGTTTAAATCTATTCTACGTATAAGGCATGGCCAGCTATATATACTCATACACATATATGTATGAGGCATGGTTAGCTATATGTACTCTCTGTCTCTCTCTATAGATGTATATGTGAATGCGATCTGATGCGGATACGGAATACGTGTAGGTGTAGTGGGTGCGTTTGTATACACCCCTAGGCCGGGGAACTGTCTACTATCTCTTCATGCAATTAGATCCCATAAATAATATAGATATATACTGAATGTCTGCAGTTATTCGTACATTAGATCCGGGATATCTGTGGTTATATATATATATGTATATGTCAGATCCAATGAATGTTATAGATATATTGAATATCTGTAGTTATATATATATACACGTATACATATATATATATATATTAGATGCAATAGATAATATTGATAGATTGAATATCTGTAGTCGTGTATATATTAGATCCCATATATATATATACATATATATATCTCAGATGCAATAGATAATATTGATATATTGAATATCTACAGTCATCTGTATATCATCTCCGATACATATTATCGACATATCGAATATGTGTAGTTGTATACGTATTAGTGAATATTGTAGATACATAGGATATCTGTAGGTATTTATAAATTAGATGCAGTATAGATTATACACTATTGTATACAACAGGCGCACGAAGTGTATAGACCCCCACGCGTTGCATGCGGAGGCGACCCATCTTCGCGCATGCGGCGAGGCTGGCGGTGGACGACTCTTCACACAAATTTCTTCCTGTTTTTTGCTCTCCACTTATCGTTAAAAGAAATTCTGTGCTGCTATATATGCAGAACTCAACAGGCTCCTCTGGATCTGTTGCCAGAGGGATGTATATACAGATGTATCTATCTGTAGAAAGTAGGAGTAACTACATAAATATATATGTCCGAATAGACGTATGTTAAAGGATGTGCAAGTCTTGCTCTGCCCGTCCCTCCTGTGTCTCTCTCTCTCTGTTTATATACATATATTTCTTTGTACGTCTTCCCTATACAACTCTCGACACCTACGCGTACTGTTGCTACACGGCGTAGTCGAACGTTTATCTTTCTTGATGTGTGCCTCTACACCTATATCTCTACCTATATATGGAAAGGGATACGTGTGTGTGTGCGTACCTTACGTACATTCACACGATGAGGTAGTTGATGCGCATATATATATATGTATATGTAGAATTTCTGTCTCTCTTAATGCGCCTGTATATCTATATATCTATGTGTTCATAGAGCGGAATACGTCTTTCCGCACATGTATAAATATGTATTTATGTATATTTGTGTATTTGTGTATGCGTACCCTAGGTATATGTAAAAGTTGACGCAGCTTATATACATATATACTTGTATGTGTATACGTGTAGGTGTATTTGTTTTCGGCACTGCCTCTATACGTTGTTGAGGTGTTGAAGTACACACACGTAGGTCACCATATTTTGTGTAGAAGTTCTATACTTCTTTGCTATTCTGCAGGTGTGCATGTTTGTCTCGCACATGCGTCGTAGTGCGCAAGGGGGAGAAAGTTGTTTTTGTGCAGCGCGTGTCTTCAGGAGCTGCTGCTGCATGTCGATAGAAAGGAGCTACGAATGCCGGAGTACGTGCTCGAATTCGACGCCAAGCCAAAGAAAAGTTTCCTCGGCATTAGACTTTGAGATATTAGACTTTGAGGTCGTGATGTATCTCTTCTTCAAGATAAAGAAATGTGTGTTTTTTTTTGTGTACTTCTCCCCCGTCGTCCTCGTCGTCCACAAAAGAAAAAGACGTACACGCGACTTCGGGAGAGATATAGTGACAAACTAGAGATATACCCCCCGGCACACATGTATGTAGCAGTGTAGAGGTAGTGTCTGTGGGCAGATATATATATATATATAGGGACACGTTAAAGAAAAAAGTAGAAGCTCTACATATACATATACGTACATATTTGTGTATAAGAACGACCTCGTGGTCTACACATACGTCTGGTGCAAGTCGAGATATGATAAAACACAGCAGGAGATCTACCGTTGCCGAAGGGTGTAAGTATATAGGTGGATGTATTCTGCCCGTCTTCCGTGGTATCTGCGCGTCAGCATTAGAACTCCGCAGGTGGCCAGTGGCCGTTTCTTTTCTGGCCCTTCCTTTTCTCCTCCATGCGTAGCTTCACTGCAGACCCCCCCCGCCTGCAGCGACGTACAACGCCTAAATGCTGCAAATTTATCCCCGTACGCATCCTCAACATATATTTACATGTGGGTACATATATAGAGCTATAGATAGATAAGATGTAATATGCATATACATATACATATTATATATATATATATGTATGTCCGCATTATGCATATATATATATATATATCTGAGAACAAAGCATACATATATATATATATGTGTATACAAGTACATAGTATGCCTATGTATATATATATATGTATATGTATGAAGTTCCTTATGCGTCTTCGAACGTTTCGTTTACCATTTGCCGACTGTACTACATTCTCTTTGTAGTCGTCCTGCAAGTGAATTAGCGTCTTGCAGCGGGTGTATTTTCAGCGCCGTGGCTTCACGCAGATGTTGCTGTTCGTACACAAAATAGAAACTGCAAGAAGTGAGATGGCTGTCTCTAACTCATAGAGGGACGCCGTAAAACAAACGTACGCAGCTGGGCTGCCCTGACTTGGAACTCTTCAGGCATGCACCTGTGCACAGATGTTCGCTCGGGATATTACCGTTCTGGAAGATATATGCTACATCACAGGTGTGTAGTACACGGAGAACGTCAGTGTATACGTCTGCATCTACAAACGTATAAATACATGTATATATATATATATATATACTTGTAGTGGGAGCCGCACACTTTATTTTTCACAGACTACGCGTCTTTACAGTTTATTCTGATTGCATGCACCGACTTTTGGGACGCGCAGCCGTCTTCCTCGAAAGAGTCACACTGCCTTTCGACCTGGTCCCGACTGATTTTGTCGTCCCCACACAAGCTAAGGAATTAATTCCCGGTATATTAGTTCTTAGCCACTGCAGCAACCCCGTCCTTGCTGCACGCGGTACATCACCTTCTGCCTTTGCTATATACGAGGTCTCGGTGGAGCACTACTGGTGCAGGCGATGCGCTGCTATCACGTGTTCTGCATCTCTGCGAGACTCGTGCGGTGGGACGCATGTGGGGAAGACTAGGTCCCGCTGGGTGTACGTACACCTAGACGTCCCGTGAACACATGTAGGCACATATGAAATCAGAAGCAGGGCAGCCGCTGCTTTGACCTAAACTTCCGCAGGAGCTCCTTCTGCGACTTAGGTCACTGATTCAATTACCCGAAACCGTCGGGTGTACGTGTGACCGAACCCCCCTGCCTTGCCTGAACGTGAACAGCCGCTGCGTGCACCAAGAAGCCTCTTGCGCCAACGAACGCGTATTCGTACACAGATACATGTGGACGCCGAAGTCAATAGAGAGACGTACTGTCACCCCAGCTTCTGCAGCAACACTCTGTGGAGCAGTGCAGTACGAATAACAAGGTACACATAATGGTATACACGTATGTGAACAGCTTTATATGCATGCATCACCTACGTGTATGTGAAAAACCGTTTAACGAAGCAAATATACATTCTAAAGTAGGTGGCGGAAAAATGGAGCATGTGTGTGTGCGTTGAAGTGATAACAGATATATGTGTATTGACAGAGAAATATACACGCACTCGATATATATATATATATATATATTCTCGTAGATATAGATGTACATTGTGTAAGTAGAGCGGTACCCGTCGTCCCTACAAGAACTACATGAAGTACAGAATTCACTACAACATATCTTTCGTAAGGAACTGAGAGCATGCGCGCGTCCAGTCCTCGCGTGCATCTCTTGTGCGCACTGTACTATCGTAACAGCAAGGGAGATAGACTGCGTACAAGGAACAATAGAATGATATCCATGAATAGTCTTCTGTGCGGGCATACGTACTTGTCCACCTGGGAGCACACGATCGACATTCTTAAATCGGTAAGTATAAGTAAATATATATATATATGTATATACTTACGTATACGCAATTGTTCCGGGTGCGCACGGCCGCGTATTCTACCTACCAGGAATTAAAAGGAAGGCGACACCCAACACAGAGGGTCTGTGTAGGAGGGAACAGACCTCTCATATACAGAATCCGATGTTTATCTGTACATAAATTCACTTGCATAGATGTGCCATCCACATGTTCCATTTACACGCGCCTACTAGGGAAACAGGCATCGAGCACAGGTGTTGGGGGTGAGGACACGTGCTTGTGTTTCTAAATAGTGTGTGAAGTGGAGTGAATATTCACGTGTGCAGCGCATGCACACTTTGAAGTTACACGCGTTTGGTTGGCTTCGTTGAAGGAGATACAAGCGTTCTACAGCTAAAGTAAACTTCTCTTGAGTTCGTCGCGTGGGGGGAAAGTGCGTGAAGAGAAGCCCGTACGTGCATCACTGCACGCAGAAATTACACACTCCAATAGCTCACTCAGCCTTCTCACGGAGACGGAAAGGCTGCAATATGATGGTGTGAAACTCTTGAACTCCGCTTTGATTGAGACAGGACGTCTGCGTGCACGAGTCACTTGCTAGGGCAGCTGTCGCTGCTGTAACTCTCGGGCAGGGCAACATGCCCACCCGCCACTTTTTCTGAAGCCTGCACCTGCAAGTGACGGTGCTGCGCGCTGTTCGTCTACTACCCACTTCCCCGTTCGCATATTGTCGTTTGCTGCTGCACTAACGGCTTAGCTTGTGCCCAGCCTTTTTTTTCCTGTGCGGTGCCGATGTTCTGGCTGTTTTGTCACGCGCCCTCGGGCTTTATTTGACGCTGCTGTGGCAGCCGCTAGATCTGCGGCAGTCCTTCCACTGCTGCGCTGCAGTGCCTGTTGCTCTGAGAGCACTGACTCTGCTTCCCACTGAGGCTGATAAGCCGTTTTGTACCCGCAAGTGCGTGCTGTGTTTTCGCGCTGACGGTGCTGCTGTCCTAGCGTTGCTGCAGCAGCACGAGCCAGGCAACACCGTGTGCTGCCTGGCGGTCTGCTGGTGCTGCCGCTGCAGGTGTTACCGTATCCTGTGCCAGACTGACACTGCTGTTGCTGCTGCTGTTCGCCTGCTACCGTTGCGGTTTCACTCGCTGCTGCTCCGGCATGAACTCGTCGGTAACTGCAGCGTTGTTGAAGCCACCGTGAGGCTACGTTCTGTCGGCGCAAACTGCTTGTCGTTCACTTTTAGGTGCTGCTGCTCTGCTGACGCTGGTGCATTCTGTGGTGATGCTGTTTCTGAATCAGTTGGTATTATCTGCTGACGCTCCTCCTAGCAGTGGGTGTGGTGCTCTTCCCGTCCAGCTTCTGTCCTCCTGCTTTCCTCAAGCTGCGAGTGCTGTGGTAGTGCAGCTACTGCGCCGCTGGTACTCCTGCTGCTCTGCTGACACTGTCGATCTGCCTATGGCTCTGCTGTTGCTGCCCCCGCTACTCTTGACGCTGCTGAGCTCCACGTGCTGGTGCTGCCGCCTGCTGCTATTGCTGTTGTTGCCGAACGGCGTCCCCTGCTCACTGCCAGAGGGTGTTTCAGCAGTGATTGCTCTTGTGTTAGCCGCTGAGCTCCACACACGCAAGCGGCGGGGAGGCCCTCTAGACCCCTCTGTGTGTACGGGCACGAACACGTATCATTGACTTCTCTGCGATCTGCAGGGATGAACATGGTGATCAAACACCAGCCTTCTTGCCCATCCGTATTACTGCATTTTTGGGCGGCATTCCACGCCGACGCGTCTCGAAAATGCCCGTCACGCAGCAGCAGAGAAGCCGCAGGACAGCAAGCGTAACGGCAGAGGGCAGCAGAAGAGGAGAACACCTGCAGAAAAGCAGTCGCACGAGAGTGGGAACCAAGGGCAGCAGGAGAAGGGCGACATAGAGTAGTTGTACATCTTAGCGATCGCAGCAGCAGAAAAGAGGAAACCCACCACGACGTAGTACGCAGTGCGCCCGAAACTGTACCCGCCGCGCACGGGCGCGCTGCCGTAGTAGGGGTTGCAAGTGAAGATGCAGCAGCAGCAATAGAAGCGGTAGTAGCAGCGGTAGTAACTGCAGCCGTACCAGTAGCGACAGCGGCAGTCACATCCGTAGCAATAGCTGCAGCAACACAAGCAGCCAAGATGGCAGGCAGGCCAGCAGCCACATCAGCAGCCATAAAAGCAGCCGCAGGGACAGAGGCGCAGTGAATTCAACAACAGCAGCATCAAGAGCACCCACCACCAGTAGCGGCAGCAGATACGTCGTTTACGGGGCGGCAGCAGTGACGGTCGCGCGGTGTGTAACACATAGAGCCGCAGCCGCCGTCCCTGTGCTGCGGACGAGCGCTGTCTAGCAGAAACGTTTGCAGCCCCGCGTCTGCAGCGCCGTGTCATTACTTTAGCAGCAACACTGCCCGTACGCGCTCAGCAACTAAATTGTGGGCAACAAGACTGTTGGCTCCGACGGGGGGAGGAGGGCCGACAACCTTTCATTATTATCGGAGCCGTAGACAAGCGTCCGTGATAGCCACGTGCCGTGTGGCAGCAGCAGCAAGAGCAGCGCTCGTGCAGGAACACCAGCATCCGCGCACAGCCGCCACGGTAAGACAGTCAGTCCGCACGGCCAGCAGGAGTGGCGGCAGCAGCAATATAGATAGGTACGCACAGCGACAGCAGCAGGAACTACGATGCGACAGTATTACGCACGGCGGCAGCAGGGGCCGCGTAGCAGCGCAGCGTCACAACAGCTACGCGCGCCCAGTCGAGGATGAGAAGCAGCAGCAGCTACAGAGCGCAGCAGCAGAGCGCACCGGTAGCAGCAGAGCGCACCGGTAGCAGCAGAGCGCGGCAGCAGCAGAGCGGAGCAGCAGCAGAGCGGAGCAGCAGCAGAGCGGTGCAGCAGCACTAGAGCCGCGCAGTCGCAGTAGGGCGGTGCAACAGCAGTAGGGCGTTGCAGCGGCAGCAGAGTGCAGCAGGGGCACTGGGGTCGCAGAGCATCACACGGCAGAGAGGGCCTGGAAGCAGACGGCAGGTTGTCCTAGTAGTCGCTGCTGCTAAGGTATGGAGACGACGCCACTCGTGCATCAGGTGTTACCGTGGGCGAGGCAGAGGTATGTTTGTTCGTTCGCCTTGTTCTGTCTTCTTCTCTCTCCTTTTCGGTCCCCTACCTCCAGAGGGTCCACGCAGCGACGAATGTCTGCAGCGCCGCTGTTCATTAGTAGTGGGCAACCGGAATCTACAGCCGAGCGGCAGTGCCGCTGGCCATTCTATCATCCGCCGTGGAGAAGTTGCATCCGAGGAGAAGGAGGAGCTGCAGAAAGCAGACAACCGTCTCCCCAGCAGCCACGGCACAAAACGGTGCCATCGGGGCTGAAGCGGAATAGCTGCAGCAGCTCCTCCACATCCCGAGTGCTTGCGAAACAGCTGCGGAGGAGAGGCGCCAAAGAGTAGGCAGCGATTCTTTCTGTGCCCCAGAGAAAAGTCGATCCCACATCTGTTGAAACAGCTTATGCAGACGCAGAATACTGAGCAGCAGCCCGAGGACGACGCTGGCTCGACCAATAGCGGCCGCACGTCAAGGGCAGAGAGGGACAAGCGATCGGTGCCGCAGCTGCAGCCGCGTGCATCAGTCGCGCGGAGTAGCGGCTGCGTCGCTGGCTGCCTCTTCTTGTTCTTTGCCGCGCCGGAGTTAGATTGAATGTTGTCTTGCGGGGGGGGGGGGGTCTGTTGCGAAGCTTCCTCTTCGTGTCTTACTCTATCTTTTCCCTTCTTGACAGTGCAGTAGCTGCCCCACTTCCTTCACTCGGCGCGCCTCTCACTTCCGGCGATTGCGCGGCGCTCCGGACGTTTGAAGAGAAAAGCGCGCGAGAGAAGAAGTCTACTACTCTCCGGCGACCAGGGCAGAAGTACCTCATGCTCGAGAAAAAGCAAAGATCTACCTGTGTCCTTTCCTAGATCTGCTTTCCCTCCTCCTGCGGTGGGATCTCGGCGACAAATCGCGTGCAAAGCCCACCATCTGTTCGAAACACCGTCCCTACACTACTACTCTGCTGGGCATAGACACACACCACGCGCCGGGCCGTACGGGCGCTTGTCTTCAGAACCGAGAGAAGAGAGAGAGAGAAAACAGAGACAGATCAGCACAGAGTGAATGCGCCTTCTGGTGTTTAAGACTGAGACTCTCAGCGCTTTACAGCTGCCTCGCTTGCTGCCTTGCGCGTCCGGCGTCAGGCCGCGCGATCAAAGCAAGATCCTGCGATATGACACAGCAGCTTCCATACGCTCCTCGCGAAAAGGCTGCTGCAGCAGCTATAATGGCAGCAATGGCACGCCCTAGCCTGTGCTAGTAGTGGAACTCTTGTCCCTGCGGCTGCTGATGCCGAGTCAATTTAACGCAGACGTGTGTGCGCCTCCCCCATCTACCTACTACCTCCAAATCCGACACACTAAAAAACCTCTTCAGCTTCTGCTCAAGCGTTTTTGCTCTGGCGCAGCAAGACTTCTCCGCTTGCTTACTTTATCAGAACTGTGCGTTGTGGTGGATTTTGCTGGAGCAGAGGGAGAAGGAGGAAGAAAAGCTCGTGAATCACATTGCTGCCGTAGAGCGTCAGCAGCGGCAACACGCAAGTTGGGCAGCACTACACTCCTCTCGTCAGAGTCGAGGTGACTATTGTTGACGCGCTGGGACTACTAAGAGGGCAAAGCTCTCTGCTGCGCTTGGGGTGCAAATTTTTGTCAAAACGGTGAGACTTTGTATGCACAAAGAGGTCTATATATTCTATAAATAATATTTGTATATATGTATGTATAGCCACGTTTGTGCGTGTGCATATATATTCTTCAAGGACACCTCCGCTGTGCAAGTACAAGTATATACGGGGAAATAGAGATGGGTAGACATGCGTGGAAGTAAAGCAAGTTGTTGGTGGCTCTTTGTTGCATATACACATGCATGTGTGATGCAAAGCAAATTTCTGTCTCTCGCTCTGTCTATGCGTATGTGTGTATCTATATATACACTTATATGTAAATATATACGCCTACGCGTATATACGTGTGAGAAAATAGGTCTATAGAGGGCGGAAATTCGTTCGGTGTGTCCTGGTGATACAAATGGTTTTGCTGCACGCAGAAAAAATCGCGGTTCACGGAGATACATCCACCTTCTCCTCTTTCGACAAGGCGCGCCGGCGACGCAGCTGCTTCTCGACCAGAAACAGCAGCGCTTCCAGCAGCAGCAGCAATATCAGCAGTGGCAGCACCACCAGCGCCGGGAAGTGAGTCCCAGCAGGAGCAGCAGCTCATAGGGCAGCGGCCCTTAAGCGTCCGACGGGATCTGCTGCAGCGCAGCAGCAGCAGCACAGGGCGGCGGTCAGAAGCAGCAGCGTCGTTTTCATCACCGGCAACAGCAGCAGCACGCGCTCGATTACCAGCAGCAGCAGTCCTGCTCATCTGCTTTTCAGTCTCAGTAGCCCTCGCTGCCGCGCTCCTCCTCCAGCTCCTCGAAGCAGCAGGGGCAGTTCCTTTCCCGGTCGTTGCAACAACCGCGCGAAAGGGCTGTTCTACAGACCCAGCAGCAGCCACAGCAGGAGTTGCCATTATCCTCCCCGAAACGCCAGCAGCAGCAGCAATACTAGAGGTACCAACACGAGCGGCAACACTTTCTTTTTGCGACGCCAGCAGCACCAGCAGCAGCGGGTCCCTTGTGACCCGGGTCCCACGTTTACCACGTGTTGCCCATTGTTGCGGCCTCTGCTGCAGCTACTTTGTTCGCTGGTGCTGCGGCCGGAGCGTCAGCTCCTGCTACTGCTGCCGCTCGTGCTGCTGCTCGTACAGGTAGCCCTGCTGCCGCCGCAGCTGCTGTTGCTATCGAAATTTCTACCATGCCGCCGTCGCCGCCGCAGGCGCCCTCTACAGGGGTGCTCTTCCCCCCTTTTCCATCTTGCGCTGCTGCTGCCCCTCCTCCTACAGCTGCTGCTCTTGCCGCTGCTTCTCCTCCTCTTGCTGCTGCTATTCTTCCTGCTGCTGCTGCTGCGCTGTCTTCACCGCTTCTGTCCATGCCTCCTGCACCTCACACAGCAGCAGTAGCACCCTACACGTGTGCTGCTGCTGTTGCTTCCCCTCCTAGCCATACCGCTACCCCCCCTGCTGACGTGTCTAGCACTACTGCTGCTGTGTGGAAGCGTGCCAGCGCTGTCTCGTACAGCACTACTACTTCACGAGAATGTGCCGCTGCCAGCGCTTGGCCGGCGAAATCTCTCACTGCTGCTGTCGCGTACCCGTGCGCCGCGACTGCTCCTCCCGGCCACTCTGCTGCTGCTAACGACGTCGCGGCTTCGGCGCCATCATCTGCTCCGGCTGCGATATCGTCTAGCGCTGCTGCTGCTTCCTCCATCAATAGCACTGCTGCACCTTTTTCTGTTTCTCCTTGTATCGCACTCTCGTACCCTCGGCGAACACTGCATACCTTCCTGTCGACGCAGACGAGGAAAGCGTCCGTCTCGTCTTCGCCTGAAAGGCAGCAGGAACAGGGAAAACAAGAGCGGCCTCTTTGTACGACGGAGCAGCAGCAACAAAAGTACGTGCAGCAGCAGCAGCAGCAAGCGTACATGCAACAGCAGCAGGAGCAAAAGGAAGGCCGGAGCGGGTACACACAGGACGAGTTGCTGTCGTCCTTCACAAGGCAACTGAATCTTCGCCCAGCAAGTAGCCTGCTGCACCTTCGCCGCTGTGCTGGTGTTGCTGCTGCACCTACGGCGCACGCGCCTGCTGCTGCTGCCGCCGCAAGTCCCTGGTCTGCTGCCACTTCTTGGAACTCCTCTCTCCTGGCTTCTGCTGCTTCTTCTTTTGCTGCTCCTCCTTCTCCTTCTGCTGCACGTCCTCCACCGGGTGCTGCTGCCACTCCTGTCCTCTCTCCTCCTGCCGCTGCTGCGACGTCGTTCTTTTCTACGGACGGCGCACCCCGCACTGCTCCTGCTGCTGCCGCAGCCGCTGCTGCAGCGTCGGCGCCTTCTTCCTCCTCCGGTACGCTCTGCACTCCTGCCCCTGCAGGTGGGAAGGCACTCTGCGGTGCTGCTTCGGTGCCACGTCGTGTTAGTGCTGCGGCTGCTGCCTCTCTTCCTGCGTACGCAGGCTGCGGCTCTCTTTACTGCAGCCCTACCCCTGCTGGACAAGCGGCAACACGAAGTCGAGAAGCCAAACGTTTTGCTCCTGCTGCTGCTGCCGCTTGTTTCTTCGGGAAAGGAGGTGTTGCGTGCGATGAACAAGGAGATGGAAGAAGAGCAGGAGCAGTGACTCCTACTGACAGCGTAGGCGACAGTGAAGACGCAGCAAGCAGTTTGGCTTCAACGGGATTCTTAACTTCCCCTGCTTCTTCTGTCCCTGCGTCCGACAGCGAATCTCCGCGCAGCGGGGTTTCTGTGCTTGCTGCTGCAACGGTAGGCGCCGCAGCAGCAACAGCAGCAGCAAGAAGGCCAGTAGTAGAAACACCAGCTGAAACATTCATAGGCGCAGCAGGCAGAGCAGCAGACTCAACAGCGGAAGGAAAAACTCCTCCACTGCTGCTGCACGCGTACTCTTCTCCTACAGGTGCTCCTGCTGCTGCTGGTGAGGCACCAACGACACATGCGTCGCTGCTGCTGGTCTCAAGCCCAGCAGCAGCAGCAGGGGCAGCAGCCTTTCTTTCAAAAGAAGGAGCAGGAGGGACACTACGAAACACAGCGACAGCAGCAACAATCCGAAGAGTAGCTGAAGGAACTCCCCGCAGCCGGACTTCAGCGACAACAGCAGCAGCGTGCTGCCCTGCGGGTACAGCCGCAGCCGCAGTACGCAGCAGCAGTGCAGCAGCAGCAGCAACACCACCGCAAGCCCGAGGGGGAAGGATTCATTCGCTGGGCGCCGCCCGCCTGCAACGGACAGCAGCAGCACACCAAACAGCAGCCGCAACTGGGGAAGTAGGTGCAGCAGAAGGTGAAGCAGGGGCACCAGAGGAAGCAGCAACGAGGTCGGCATCTTGTATTAATGGTGAGCGGGTGACGCCTGAAGATGTGCGAGTTCGGGCTGCTGCGACGCAGCCTGCGGAGAGAAGCAGAGCAGCAGAAGCAGCAGCAGGACGAGGGGGAGGGGCAGGGTTGAGAAGAAGAGAAGAGACAGCAACAGCGTACGCTCCTCAGGGAGCAGAACTGACAGCAGCTGCAGCAGCGCCCGAAGAAGAAGCAGCAGTCCAAGTGACACCAATACGCTGGTCGCCTTTTCAACAGAGACGATCTCTGTCAACAACGGCATGCAGTTCTGTCAACAGCAGCAGCGACAGAAACTCAGCCAAAAGTGGGGCGTGTGCTGCCGCAGCAGCCGACCTTGCTAACGCTGCGTGCGACACAGACACAGCTGCAGATACCGAGCCTCCGTTCGCCGCTGCTGCTGCCACTGTTCTTGGGGTGGCGGCAGGCAGCAGCACACGACGGAGGGAGGACTTTCCGAACACCTATGAAACGGCAGCAGTCTACCCCCAGGATTTGAACTGCATGCGCCAGCAGCTGCAACTCTCGAAGCTGCAGCAGCAGACGCAGGTGCAGCAGCAGCAGCAGCGACCGACGCTGCAGCAGCAGCAACACCCACTGCAGCAGAAACAGCAGGTACCTACTCAGCAGCAGCAGCAGGAGGATCTGCTGCAGCAACAAGAAGCTACTCAACAAGGACAGCAGGAGCAGCGTTTGCTGCTGCTGCAGCAATCGACGCAAGAGCAGCAGACGCAGATTCAGGAGCAGCAGCAGACGCTGCAGAGGCGGCAGACGCACGTGAACCAGGTTGCCAAGTTCTTCGGGTGGACTGAGTCGCAGGGGAACTTGGCAGGGACAACACTAAGGGCTAGCAGCTACAGCAGCACCGGCAGCAGCTGTCACAGCAACGCCAGCAGCAGCAGCGGAAGGGACGGCACAAAAGGAAAGGCGCGAGCGGTACGAGCCTGTCCCAAGTCGCTTAGCACCAGACATATTCTAACTAAGCCTGTAAGACTCTCACTGCAAGTGAATTTCTCCGACTGATGTGAGAGAGCAGCAACAGCCCTCGGCTTTCTTCTTCTGCAGCAGCTGTCGCTTTTTTGTTCGAACTCACCGCGTGACCTCCCCCCACCCCTTCCTTCTCTCTCTCTATCCGCTACCGGCGGATACGTGTGTGTGTACCCCGATATTCCAGCCTAGTAGAAGACACTGCGCCAGTCTCGACAGGAGTAGCACTTTCATTTACAGAACCCACGAGCGCGACTACAAGGAAAAATTGCACGTACGCAAGTGGGTGTGCATTCCTGGGTAGCCGAAGCACGGGTATGTGTTTGTTCTTAGTGCATTCTGCGTTAGAAGGAGGAGTTTCGAGCAAAACAGATGATTTGTCAGTGTTCATCTCGGCACGCGTTACGAGTATGATTGGTGAAACGACGGCTCATGTGTATCAACGGAAAAACACACAGACAGCAGAAGCGGCCTGCCAGGAATACTCGTTGTTCGCGTTGTTGTTCTTCCAAGCCTGCGTGTGCCTGCCTGCCCGTCTATCGCCAGCAGCAGCACGGGAGGAAAGGAAAGAAAAGGAGGAGACTACTTTCCTGCGCGCACGTGTTGAGGATGTGGGCAGACGTCTGTGACAGAACGAAAAATTCTTCCGGCCAATGCCATTTTGTGCGTCTCTGCTGAGAAGAAAGAGGGGATTTTCGGCCTCTGTCTTGGCTGGGGGACTCTCTTTCGTACGACGCCGTGCGGCGTCTCTGTTCGTGAACAGACGACGCATGGCGACATTTTTCCTGCGCGTGCATGCGCAATGGCCAGAGTTTTCTCTTCTGCACAGAGATAGAGAGATGACGTTTCAACTTCTGCGCGGACACGTAGCGGCACTGCGTCATAGAAACGGGACACAGGTCGACTTTTATACAAAGAAAGAAGTGTCTTTTTGAAGGATTTGCGAAGGTGTTTCTCTCTCTCGCACTCTTCCGCATCTGTTAGTTTCACTAACTTTTTAGTTCTGTCTTGTCTGCGTGTGTATATATATATGTATACACACGTGTATACACACATACGTATATATGTATACGTACGTGTGTATATATATAGATATACGGATATATATATATGTATATGTATACGTGTGTATATGTGTCTGTATATTGGTAGACGTATGCATCTATATATAGATGTGTATGTGTAGGAATGTGTGGGAGCTCGGAAAACAGCTTTCAAAACAGCGCAGTGGAGAACTCACTTTACTCGGCCGGCACATTGGCCGAGCAAAAAAACGCCAATTTCTCGTTCATCTACTGACGTATAAGTTGCTGGTGCCTGCGTGCTTTTGCCTCTGGTGCAGCGCGTAGGAAAGGCGCCAGCGGTGAGCTGCAGCAAATACAGATGCTCCGCCGGCCAGGGGATCCAGGTCCCGTCGGTAAGCCGCGAGGCATAGAGAGAGAAAAACAGGCAGAAGGAAGAGGAAAAAGACACGAAGAAAAGGAAGACGAGACACGGGAGAAAAAAAGGGAAGACACTGAAAGGGAGAAGAAAGTGGGGTGTAATGGGAAGAGAGAGACAGAGAAAGCATCGCAGAGGAAGAGGGCGAAGAAGGGACGCACTGGTGAGAAGTAGGACAAAGGCAAGAACAGGAAGAGGGGCAGCAGCGTGAGAGAGGGGGACGGAAAATGTAGACAGAGGAAGTCAACAGCAAGATAGATACAGGAGAAAAAGAAACACAGCAGCAGTAGCGAGAGGGATTTGGCCCCAATGAAGAAGAAGAGTGATAGCTCAACAGCAGCAGCAGCAGCAAAGAACGGGGGGAAGAATGCGTAGGGAGTAGGAGAGAAGCAGCAGCAGAGTTGGATGTGCGTGTGCGACGGCGCGCCATCTGGAGGTTTGTTTGAATCTCTAGCCAGAGCGAAGGGGGGAAAACCACCATCAATAACAGGAGAAATACACTTTTTCTCTGCGACCGCTACCAGATACAAACAGAGGACGAAGAAGCGGCAGCAGCACCTCAGAGGAAAAGATGACGCGGAGTTCTTGCATCTGCTTGTGTGGGGTCGTACGTGTGACAGCAACCGTCGCACCTTTTCGGGGGAAACACGCCTATGTCGTGCCCTCTGCCGTCTACAGGCTTCGCGCGGAAAATGCAGCGGCGGCGCCAGCAGCAGCATCAGCAGCAGCAGGACGTTTAAATTCTGAGTTTCTATCTGTGTGTGTGGCCAGTCCCCCGGTATATGTGTGTTTGCTGCGGCAATGCTCCTGTGTCGGATGTAAATTACGGAGAACGAGTAAAAAGGGAAACAGAAAAGGGGAAAGCAGCTGCAAGTAGAGGTTGTCGGCAGCGCTTCGGGTAGTCCTGCGTTCTCCCGCAGTATTCTCAAAATACGAAAACTCCAAGAGATTTGTCTGTGTTCGACCATCAGTCCCGCTTGCTGCTGCTCCTCTACTCCACCATACGGCGAACCTCGGAGAGGCCTATATTTATACATATATGTATGCATAAATTTCTTCTTTCCTTTCTCTGTGTCTTTATCCCTCTCTCTCCTTTCATATATGTATATGTGTACGTGTGAGCGCACGTGTGTATCTGTCGGTTTTCTCTTTGTATGCATCTTGTCTGTATTTCTCTCCCTCTCTCGCCAGCTTTCTCTCTCTTTTCCTGTCTGGATCTCTTTATATTTGTCGGTAGATATGTCCAGAGCTGTCTTAGTGTACATGTATATATATATATATGTGACGACAAAGGAGCAGAAGGTACTCTCTGCTGCAGTGTGTTCGTGCGTCGTGCCGCATCCCTTTCTGATTATACTTCTTCACCAGCGGCGGTGGTTCCTGCTTTTCTTGCTGCTAGACGTGATCCTTGCCGTGGGAGTCAACTGCTGCCGCTGTTGGTCGCTGCTGCTGTGCCCGCTCACCTTCTGTACGGTGTACGCTCCGGTTTACCGTTGTTGCAGCTGGTGCCGCTTGTTGCTATTGCTTTCCTCTCCTTTGTGGAAGCGACTGGCTTGTATCCGATTGAAGCTGCTGCTGCATCTGCAGCCTTCTTTTCCCTGCGGCGTTCCACCCGTCTTCCTCCACTCTTTCTTCGGTCTCTCCTCCGTCTTCTTCTACGCGTGCTCCCCTACTTTCTTCTTTGTTGCTGCTCTGTCTCCACCTTCCCGGCTGCTTCTGCGGCGGCGGCTCCTTCTGCGTGTCTCTCCCTCTGTGCTGCCGTCTCTATCTCGCGCCTTGCTCAGCATGGGCTGCCACTGCTGCGTCTCCGCTGCGGCTGCTTTGACGCGTAGGTGCGCGTGGAAACCACGCCGTTGAAGTTGAATAACTGGAGCGTTTCGTGGCAGGAGGTGCTCTGCTACAACCCGCGGCCGTATGATATCACAGAGGAATTCAAGGAGAACTACGTAGCGATGCGCTCGGAAATGGAGAGAGCAATTACCAGTATCGTAGACATCGTCTTTGTGGTACGACGGCGTGCGTATATGCTTTTATGAAGGTGTATGCGTTTCTCTGCGTGTTTGTCAACTTCACCAAACGTGTGGTGATGAGTCTGCTTACGTCGCTTGATAGAAAGTCGTATCTTGGCGAGGAAGAGGCGACAATATCTGCGGTGAACAGTGGACTGCACCAGGGACTGCCTCGTCGGAGAGCGTCGTATGTGTCCAGCAGCACGGTGGAAGTGTGCACGTGTATATATATAGGGGTGTAAGATTCTGTCGAGTCATGAAAATCTAGACGTAGAAACGCAGCAGACGTCCCGTCTTGTTGGGTGCACGTACACCAGCGCACGTACTTGTGTGTGTAGCCACACTATAGACTGGTAACGTGTGCGGCGGTTGACTTGCTGTTGCCCCCTCCGCCAAAGAACTTCTTCCTCAACGGAGGTGTACGTATGCATGTATAAGCAGTACATACACACGTAGATAAGGAGGATTCTTCCGAGCGCGCATTGCGTAGGTAAACATGGAGCTGCCTTGCTGCGACTGCAGGGAGCTGCCGGTGGTGGTGAGGTGTAGGCAGGCGAACTGCGTTTACAAAGTTCTCGGCGTATAACCTGGTAGCCAGAGTGTACAGACACCGCAATCAAGTGGAACACACATTTGTAATACACATCACAATGACTTTGTCCAAAAGGCATCTAGCTGCGTACTTCCGTAGATCCTGCGGAAGAGGTGTATGTACACCTCATTTTCAGGGAAAATTCGGACGATGTAAGTAAACAGCTGTCAGGACGTCGTCAGCGTATGTCGCATGGGAAGGTTGCACCGCACTCGTATCCTGTACCCGGCAGCTGCACACGTATTTATCCGTAGACACGTTACACTCGAAAGTGTGTTTGAGTGTGCAGACAAGCCTCTGGAGCGTACGTACACCGGGCGTTTCTGTCAGATGCAAGGGGGCGTACGACAGGGGAGTGAATGTCGCAAGCACTGTGTCTTCTTTTCGCAAGTGTGAAAAGGGGAAAATGAGAGTCCGCTGTAAAAAATATGTATTTTCTTCTGTTAGTGCTTTGAGAAGTGTACGTATATATACAGCAGACAACCTGCATGTAAATCCCAGACGGTGTCTGTACACTCGGCCCTTTGGATGACTTGGACAGTGTGTACGTACACCGTTTCTGCGAGTTTGCACGGTTGCGCACCATGGGTACTCTGCGCTGTTGTTGGTGAAGTACAAGAAAAATTGTAACGCCGCTGTATGTGTACGTGTGCGAAGACTTGCGGAGAAGATGGAAGGAATCCTCTACGTCCTTGTATGAAGTGCCGCACGGGGCTGTACATACACCCCATGCTCCGTGCCTCACCTGCTGCAATAGTGACGAATTCGCGTCCAAAACTCCCGTCTCCCTTTCAACTTCGTCGTTGATATGAATGCCCGATAGGTGAATGGACACAGCGAGATAAAGGAAAAAGTGTGTGTACGTATATATATTTCTGCGTCCCTCTCTCTGTAGTACTGTAGATCTGTGTGAGTATGTATGAGTACATATACATATGTATGTATATGTTTATCTGTATGTGTATATAGTGATATGCAGGATTATATCGCTCCCTGTATACGTGAAACGTACAACTTTATATACGCACAAACGTACAAGGAAGCACAAGCACGTTCTATCTGCCTATCTACGTGTACATATGTATACGTATATATATATATACACGTCGTGATGCGCAGGACTATTTCTGTCCCTGTGTACGTAAACCGTATATTTCGTACACGCACAAACGTGCAAGGAAGCATGTACAAGTAATGTGCCAGCGCTGTTCGCTGTTGGCGTTTTGGGCAGGATCGGAATTTTTCCCATCTCTACCCTCCGTACATCTACCACGCGTATTTGATTCCGCCTATACGTCCCCACAGTCCTCTGTCTGCTGCCAGTAAGTTGCCTCGGCCAACTGACAGAAGAAAGAGTGTCTTGCTTCTGTTCTTTTCTGTTGTTCTGCTGTACTTGCCTGCGGTGCATGCGTTGCGTCTGCTGGGGCCAAGCTGGTGAGTGCAGCCGCAGGTCCATGTACGGCTGCCACGGACTTCATGCTGCTGTAGCTGTTCCGCTGCTGCAACCGGTCCTCCTTTTCCCTCCCCGTTGCTGCTTTGTGCTGACAACGCTCCCTTGCCCGTAGCTTTCTCCGTTCGAGAACCACACACCCACCATAGGAGCTGCGGGTTTACGAGCTGCTGCGACAGCAGTCTCGACGGCCTGAGCACTATTTCAGAGAAAAAACAAAAACACTCGTGTCTCTCTGATGCTTTGCGGCAACTGCTGCTGCCGCTTCTTCCTCCCTAAATTGGTGTTGCGTTTTGCTCTGGCTGCTGTTGGTGATTCCGCGGCCACAGAAGCCTTCGCTGCAGTCTCTGCTCTCGATTTTTTTTGCAAAATTGCGAACCCAGAGTAGAAGTCTGGAGGGAACCGCGGTAAACCACTGATTTAGCTGCTGCCTAAAAGATCACCGACACGAGAGTTCCGAGACTTCACAAGTAGAGAAGCAATACTGCATCTCGTGTGTTGCAGTACCTGAAGGACTACTGCGAGAGACGCGCAAACGTTTAAATGCCGGAGAAGGTTAAGACGAGGAAGAACGGAGTCCCGTTTGTTGTAGGCGCCCGTATGTTGCTGCTGCAGCAGCTGCCTTTGTGGTCGTTCCAGCTGCTCGCGTTGCTAATGCTGCTGCTGCACCTAATGCTGCTGCAGCTACTCCTGCTGTGGCTGCTGCTCGTTCTAGTAGTGTTGTTAGTGCTTCTCCTGTTGCCGTTGCTGCTCCTGTGGCCGCTCTTCTTGTTGGTCCTCTCCTCGCTGCTGTTGTTGCTCCTGTTGCTGCTGCCGCTGTTGCAGCCGTAGTAGGTCTTGCTGCTGCTGCTGCTGTTGGGCTGCAGGTATCCAGTGCCACACAAGCGACGACTTGTGGCTGCGGAAAGGGGCATGGAGACGAGTGCGCAGGCGAGACGCAGGAGGAAAAATAGTGGAAGTGTTGCTGCCAGTAAATCCAGAAGTCACACCGTTTGCCCCGGGGGTAACGGCGGAACAGCAGCGTCAGCAGCGGCTGCAGCACGTCAGCCAGAGCAACCATCCGCTCTACAACCAGCGGCATCTCTCTCACCAGCAGCACTTTCGACGCGAAGCCAAGCTGCCTCTGCACCTCTGGTTGCTTCTTGGCGGCAAAGACATGCAAGGCCTCGACGGTAAGCCCTCTAGCAATTTCTTCTGCCTCTTCTCCTCCTGCGCGCTACATGCGGAAATTCACGGTCTTGTTGCGTCCTTAGAGCGGGCGTCCTAGAGAAAAAAGCTGGATAGCCTGTCGCTTGGAAGCGTCATATTGGCAGCAGTTCTGTGATCTATTGAAGATGACAGGAGCAATAATAGTTTTACACGTTGAAAAGTGCACGGGTGATAGTACGCATACAAGACGCGTGAACGCCTGTACGAGAGAGCGCTTGATGCGCCGCACTCGGGTGTACGTACACCGTAGCGTGTTATTGTGCACGGGTACCAGGCGCACAATTATCTCTGTAGCATCTGTGCGGCGCGTTAAACTGGAAAGAAGAAATATTGCGCGAGTCTCTTCACACGCGGAGGAACTCTTTGTGAACCCTAGTGACGCGTCAGCACTGTCACGGAGCTTATTCTACGCTTTGGTGAAGTGTAGACACCACAGGAACCGCGAACTGATGGACGTGCGGTGTATCTCCAGCTGAACTCGGCATTAATGTGTAGCGCGTTGTGAGCCTAGACACGAAGAGGCGTAGATTGATCTACTCTTACTTTGCAAAGTGATATTTTTTTTTGTGAAAACCACATGTACGTACACGCGAACAAAGGCGCGTGTGTCGTGCCTCTGTCGGTGTGTGCGTGTGTGGATGGGTGGGTGGCTGAAGTGTACGTACACCTGAAGGTGAACTCGTGGACAGGAATTGGTGTCCGTACACTTTGAGCAAAAAGAGGTGTACAGGTGTGCTAAATGCAATGAAAGTAGATTGAGCACTTGGTCACGTGTGGGCAAGGGCGCTTCTGCAGGGCTGGTCCTGGCGTGGAAGTTCCTTCGCTTCGCATCTGAGATCCCTCCCAGCGAGTTCGTAGAGGCAAACGAAAGTACAACAGGCGGGCCGCGCTGTGGTTTCAAGGTGAAAAAAGACGGTGCAGGGGAGTTGTACGGCTCTCTTGACTGGCGAGGCCGCCTCAGCGGCGCGGAGCTGTACAAGCAGTATCACCAGCAGGTACTTTTATATGTTGTTCCTACGCAGCAGCAGAAAGCGCCGCAGCAGCCGCTGTTGTGTAAAGGGGCACTTCACCAGTCTTAGACGCAATAGCAGCAACAGCAGGTGGCCCACGTCGCTTGTAGCAGCAGAAACGCTCGCGCAAATGACAGGGGCAGCAGAGACTAGCCGCAGCTCCCGTTTGTGGTCGTAAACTTTCTTAGAGCAAACTGAAGTTGTGTTGAAGGGAAACCTCACATGATTAGCGGCACAGTAGCGGCTAGAAAACTTTCTGTCGACCTGCGTGTACAGGTATACACACTATCTTCTGTGTCGTGGACACGGGAGTACATCTGTGTGTTTCCACATGCATATATATGTATGTATATATATATATATGGGCAGCTGTTCCTATGTATGCATTTGACTACACATGGGGCAGACACAGGAGGGCACCTGTGCGAATCAATACGCGCATATACACATATATATCTATATATGTATTTGGGCAGCTGTTAGTATGTCTGCATTCCTCTATATGTACAGGAGACACGGGAGTATATTTACATGTTTCCATATGCGGAGATATGTATATATATTTTATGGATATTTACGGACAGCTGTTACTGCGTCTACATTAGACAACATATACACATACGTAGCCCGTGCCCGCTGGTCAGTGAGATGTGTTGTGTATGCGAACCGCTAGTCGGTGCGCAGACTTGTCCTGCGTGTGTGTACGTACACGTGTAGATACACAGGTAGATACATAGGTAGATAGATATTTGTGGATATAAACATAGGTAAGTAAGTGTTTATCTGTAAACACATATAAGTGTAAACAGGCAGGTGAAAACATGTGTAACACGCGGGAATCTCTACATGCGTGTAAACCTGATTCGAAAGGCAAGAGGCGAACCGTGCAAAGGTTTCTACACGTACCCGTTGTCAAGAAGCTACTACTTTCTCTATAAGAATGCGTGTGTATGTATAGTCTTTCATGATGACTTGCACACGTTGACAGCCTTTGGCTCTGCTAGCGACCCGCTTGCCACGCCGCAGCCCTGCTGCTCGGCCGTTGTCTCTAGGTAGCTTAGCAAGGAAATCTAGGATTCTGCAAGACATCGGTTTGACGTGAGCAAGTTTAGAATTGCTCTCATGCAGCTGGGGCACGCGTGCGTCCACATGAGCCTCACACAGCAGTCGGCCCAAGTAGATCTACTGATAATATTATATAGACGTATTTTACGCATATGTATGTGTATGTATATGTGTGTATCGTAGGTATGTATAATATTTATGTATATATCTCTATATATAATACTACGCATATATATAGTATACGCATGTAGTATGTAAATACCACATGATACTACCATGTATGGAGTATCTCTAATATATGTACATATATATGTATATACTTTTGTGTCTTTGAGGCAGGCACACCAATGCACCTACACTCACGAGTGTGTTTGTCCAGAGGAAATGAATAGATGAGCGTGTACGCGTGTAGCAATTAGGTGTATGTATACCCGGTCGTCCCTACGTATTTCAAGACAGCTGCGAACGCATTAACTCCCGTAGCGCGTTGACTGCGCTGCCACTTTTTCTGCAACTCCTCCAGGGAAGAAATCCTGCTCACGACCAGCTGGCTGGAAAGGACGTCTCTTCTTCTACAGGTAGGATCTGCCCCCACAAATTTTTGTGTCTCTTGCACAAAGACGTGTTCCTGCGTCGATACCAACACTATTAAATTAGATAGTGGTTGCTGCTCTCCTGCATTCCGTCCAGGAGAGATCTGCACGGAGGCAAGGAAGTGTTGATTGAACATGTCGGTTGCCTGTAGATCGACCGTGCGCATACCTGGCGGTATACACATGTAACCGTGATGCCTCCGTGTATCTATTTGTAATTGTACCCTGATATCGTCGTCTGCACAGGTGCCTGATTAACAGAAGTTCATACATATATACCTAGATATCTGTAGACCTCTCCCTGCATGTGTATATATGTATATATGTATATGCATCCGTTGTTCTTTTGTGTGGGCGATACGTGTATATGTACATATCTAAGTGAAGGCGCGCATACATGTCTGTACACATACGTATATGCAACAATGATAAGAAACATATCAGGACACGTGTCTAAAGTGAATGCAGTCACTCGATGGAAGCCGACTGAACGGGGAGAGTCGCGCTCTTCTCTGCGGTGAGAAACAAAGCTCTTGTAAAGTCTTTAAAAGTGCTTCGGCCTCTGTGTGTCCTTCTGGTCACACGCATACTGTACAGTGTGTCCACCTGTGCGGCGACACAGGAAGCCGAGGAAACGTCCAAGCTATCTGACTATATCATGAGATAACTGCCGCGCTATCTCCGTGTCTGCGCCCGTACACAAACTTGCATGAGATCATTCATACATTTGACTGCCTCCCTGCGCTGAGCAGCCACCCGAGCCACGTGTAGGCAGTTTTCCGGTAGGTCGCCTGCCGGGATCTTGATACATACATGTATCTGTCTATCTATCCATCTATGCAAACATATATGTGTAGAGATGTATACGTATACGTACTCTCATATTTATAGACTTAGGCCCACATATGCGTATACATACAATGTGAACTTCAGTAATAGAGTCCCTCCTCATATATATATATATATGTAAATGCATATTTGCAGTCAGTCACGTGCTTTTGCGTAAGGCTGAGAAGAAACTTTTGTACAGATGTTCCTTGCAGGCAGCTGGTCACTGTACACGTGGGTGTGTTCGATTCGTCGTCACATACGGGTACCTACGTGTGGAGCAGAAGTTTTTCAGTGTAAGCACTCGGCACGCGCCTAAACGCAGTTGTAACTAAAGACGGAAATGGCCTCGCTGACTTCTCCAGACTCGCGAAGATAATATCATCCAGGCACTCTATTATGCCCGGAGATGCAGCTTGCTCTTTGCTCGCCCATCTATATATATACGTACACGAGTATATACATATATATATGTATATATGTCTATACACATGTGTGCGTATCAGTATACATCTATATATTTATCTGGAGAGAATTCATTCGTTCTCTGCTTAGATGTCGTATCCTCGTTATTTCCACCATTTTCTGAGAAAGTGCTCTTCCTGAGAGAGAGAGAGAGGAAGAAAGGGGACACAGAAAGTGGGGGAGAGAAAGAGAGAGAGGGCGGAAAAAAAAGAAAATTCCACTTTCCTACCCACAGCGGGTGGCACTGACATCTTTTGGGAAGCTCGCTGACCCAGTGAACGGCCACTTTGTTCAAGCGTATGTTGCAGATTTTGACAGATCTTCTTTTTGTCTGCTCCATCCGTAGTTCGCTTGGAGTGAGCTGCGCATGCAGCTGCACGGCCACTGCCGCTTGTTTGCGCTCGTGTATATCTTCTCGTTTACTGTTGTCACTCCTGCAATTTCGTCCTTCTTCTGGTAAACACACGAGATGCAGCCGTGCTTCTTTTGTGGAATTGACATGCAATTCGACCTTTGCAACGGAAGGGGTGTGGCTTGGGTACCGTGCCCTACGTGTGTTCCTGAAAAGGCTGTTGGTTTTCCTTTAGGGGTACACTGATACATCTGTCGCTGACCTGAAGAGGAAAAATAGACGAAGAAAAAGCAGCGAATCATATGTGTGTCGTTCCGCAGCAATATACAACTGTCGCCTGTGCCTGCTGCTATCTGCTGTTTCCCCGTGCCGTGTTGCTTCACTGCGGCCGGCTGCTGTCGTGTTGGTACGTGTTGCCTCTGTTGATTGTTACCTTAGGTCCCACCAGCGGAGTGCTGCTACGTACCTGTTGTGTGCCGGCTCTGCTGCTGCGTTACTGCTGCTCTGCTGCGGAGTGCGGCTGTTGTCGCAATGCTGCAACGCATGTGCCGATGCGCTGCAGCTGTTGATATGCAGCTTTCTGCCGCTGCGTTGCCGCGCTGCTTCAGATGCCGCACCGTCATTGCTACGCTGCCGTATGCTCCGCTCCTGCTGCTGCTGCAGCTGCTACGCCACGTCCCTGTGGTTGCTGTTGTACTTAGCTGCCGCCGCTGCCGAAACGCATGTGTACCTACGTGCAGCACTCTTCCTGTTGCCCCACGGCTCTACCGCCGTAGCAGCCTATGCATACATATATGTGTGTTCCGCTGCCCACGCACTTTGTGCGGGTTCCTCTGTATGCAGGTTTTTCTCCGTTCGGTCCCTTTCTGTTCGATATGAAAGGCGTCGCAGAAACGGCGCAATATCGCATTGCATTTCTGATGGTGGATATTCCTGGGTACGGCAACTCCTCCGGCCATCCGTCTCCTGATACCATTCGAAGCTGCGTGCTACAAGTGAGACTTCATCTTCTCTTCAGACACACTCTTTCGCATCTATACATACTCTTTTCCTTCCTCCCAAAACAAGCGTCTGGACGGTGCGCCATCCGGCTGTACGTTTCTTCCTGCATAGGAAATGGCAGAGTGAGAGCTCTAGTCGGTCTCTTTGCACGTGTCTTACGTACAGGTTCTTCGCTCTATAGTTGAAACAGTAGCAGCAGCTACTCCTCCTTTCTCTCCTGCACCTGCCTATGTATCTCCCAAAAACCTACGAAAGCAGTGCAGCCATCGTTCCCTCTATCTGAAGTCCGCTGTTTTGTTGCTCTGTTTGTTCCGTATAGCGCATACAGAGAGGAAACGCAGATTTGTGTGTGCCGAAATTATACAAGTCTTCTGGTCGCCCGTTTTAAAAATCGTTACAAGCTACACGTTACAAGTGGACGAGTATTACCTTGCTCCAAGAGGCAGAGATTGCACGTCGAGCACCGTGTCATATGCACGCACGCATAGTGCCGCCAACAAGCATATCTCTAGACACTCTAGAAAGGCTGACGTGTCCCTCTGTCCTTTGTTGATTGGGAAGGGTGTGCGTCGAGCGAGAGAGAGAGGCGAGAAAAAGAGGGAGACCGCTTTTGCAGCGCTAAGCTTTCGTAATCGTGAACGTGTGTCATTCTGCGGCTTACTTCTCTGTCCTGGTTGCTCTCTTTCCTTCTCAGTCGGTGAAACACGCCTTGCTCGAACTGGTGGAGCAGCACGAGGAAGAAGCAATTGTCATAAATGTCCTCGGGTACTCTCTGGGCTGCGCGGTGGCCGTCGCGTTGTGTGCGGACTTGGCAGAGAGCATTCGCAACGACTTAGCTGCAGGCCTAGAAGTTGGCTCTCCTGCTGCTTCTTCTTTTTCCTGCGGCTGCTGCCGTGACGACGTCCGTTTCTCCGTAGCTGCAACGTGTGTGCCTGCTCGCCGGTCGGAGGGCAGCTCGCCGGGACTTTGCTGCTGCAGCTGCCACAGCAAGATAGACACAGCGTCGCAGGCACTGGAGGAGCAGCTGAAGGGAATTCGACTAGAACAGCATGCCGACCGCAGCAAGCCTACCCTGCACGCAGGCGTGAATTTCGACGCAGCATCAAATCTCACTTTTAAGGACACTTGCAATATCACCATGTATGAGGATGGAGCAGGAACTCCTTACGTCAGCAGACTCAAGGAGGACCACGTCCGCCACCCTGCTGCCGTCCACGAACTTCGTGGCCTCAGAATCGCTGTGAGCAAGACACAGGCCTATCTTTTGAACTCATACGTACTTGAGCGTAGGTCAACGCTCTGCATCTCCCCTGTGTGCGTATACAGGTATGCACGCGTCGACAGGCGGAACTACTTTTGTATGGGTATGTGGGTGTGTGGGTGTGTGTGCATATATGTCTTTCTATGACGCGTCAGGTGTGAGAATATCTATGTATCAGTAGCAGACTTGGCAACGGCCGTCGTGTAGCCACGGCCGAGTCGTGCGCAAGTACATGTGCGTGTAACTCGGAGAGGACGGCCCAGGCGTGATTTCTGGGCTGCGTTCCTCGAGTACATGATTTCTGAGCAGCCTGCCACCGCAGGGACGCATGAAGGCTTGGACAAGTACAGCTGAAAAGTAGAGAGAAAGAGAAAGACGCAGGTGCATTCAGGAGAGATAGAAGGTGCACAACGGTGAATCACAAAGAAGAGTGAACAGGTAAAGCGACTGCGTGTCGTGCACGGGGACCGATGGGTCAGCAACCATGGACACGTCGGACGGGTCTGCAGAGGGACGTGCGGAAACCAAACAACGAGCGAGTGTGATCTTTCTGCTGCTGTGGACCAGGTTTTGTGTAGTCGTTAAATCGTTGCTTCAGCGTTCGTAGTGAAGTCGCTGTTGCTCGCGTGAGGAGACGTGTGTGGTATTGTGGTCCTCGCAGGAGTTTTCCTGCCATTGAAAGTGGCAACCGCAGTCCCTACAGAGGTCAAACGCGACGCAGCTGCGGTGTGGTACCACCAGGAGTGGCACAGTCGGGAGGGGTAGCTGAAAATGTTGCAGTATTATAGTGACCATTAAAAATTGAGGAGTAGCAGTGGTAGTGGTAGCAGTAGTAGTAGTAGTACAAGTAGTGACAGGATAGCAGCAGGGGGTAGCAGTAGTACGAGTAGTAGTAGTAGTAGTAGTAGAATCCTCCCCTGAGTATTGGGAGCCTAGGAATGTAGCTACAGTGCGTGCTGCTCTTGTTGTGCTGCTGCTCGTGGGCGCAGAGGAGATATCGTTTGTATCGTGTGCCGCAGCGACGCAGCAGAAGCCAGCAATGACCCACTTGTGTTTATCAAAGCAGAGCCTGAACGGGCGCATGCAGAACCGAGACCGCAGGCAGAGCCTTCTACGTGTTGTTGCTTGGCATGGGAAATTTCGCAGTTGGGGGGCAGCCGTAGAACACCGCGACACTGCGAACTGAGGGTGTGTGGCTCCTTCCACCCACACGTGTCTAGTGAACCTGCGGCAGTGTAAAGTTGCACAGGCGCTGCAGTCGCTTGAGACAGTCTCGAAAGTTCAGAGGAAAATGCAAAGGGCGAACCAGTGTCTGCTTTCTTGTATTTGCATCTGCTTGCGTAGTTGGTGCGCGTGGAAACACCTGCCTATTTGCTTTCCTCTTGTCTCACGCCATCCCCTGTACGCGTACGTGGCGTACCGGGTGGCTCTCTCTTTTTCTTTTCTCTCGCGTATATCTCTGTGTGTGCGAATATTTGATGCCTTGGACGTTCTTGTGTATGGAGCGTGTAGGATCACAAGTGTTGCCACGCGTTTTTAGAGTCACAGATACCACGCGTCTTTCTCTGCACAAACGCGAAATCTCCAGCTGACGAGCGATCTGTACAGATGGTCTGTGTGCGACGGTGGGCTGCAAGACGCTTTCGCTGCCTCCTAATTTGGGGAGGATCACTCATATTCTTGTATGATAAGTGACCCTGAGAACGGTTCTTTCTGCTTCTGCAGCAGCTGGATAGGCGCTGCTATGTATGCTCCGTGCACGCACGTACAAAGCATGTCTGCATACGTGTGTGATTGGGTCTCGACATGCGTGGACTGCGGGCGTGTGGAGCACGGCAACGTGCACGACGGTGTGCGTATCACGAATATTTATCCTCCAATGCACTGCTTTCTTGTTCACCTCTTCTTGAAACAGGTAAATAGACTCGTGCTTGTGGCGCCCTTTACGTCAGTACAAGCGATGGCGTCGCGAGTGGCTGCAGCCACCCTCGGAGGAGGGGGGCTCATCAGCCGTGCAGCAGGAGCGCTGGTCAGCAGGCAGATAAACTGGGATAACGAGGCGTCTCTTCGACGACTTTTCAGCAGTATGCATGGTGAGACGAAAAAAGGAAATACGGGAAACTCATTGCAGCAGCGGAAATCCACTATTTAGATATATGTAAAGTGTGGTTATATACGCGTTTTCACCTGGACGCGCGTGTATGTATACATATGTATGTGTGAATATGTCCGCCTCTTTGGCTTGGGCGTGTGATTTGGTATGCGCGAGTCACATGTATGCACGTATATGTATATGTGTACGCGTTTTTAGCTTGAGCGTGTGCTTGGGTATGGGAGAGTCGATGTTTTGAATGTGCATGTCTTTGTTGAGAAGTGATTTTCATCGTAAATATGAAAAAGATATACACTGGAGTATAACTAAATCCTTCCTGGCGTACAACAATCATAAAGAAATTGCGGGAATGTATATCATCACCGGCGCTATATTTAGTGTAGTTGGTACTCTGATGAAGTAAGACTAGCAACAAAGAATCGTTCTCTCTCTATGTATATGTTTGCGTGTGTGTGTGCGTATACGCAGAGTATACTCAGTCATCTAGATTAAGGACGTCTTCTATGCACGAGTGTACGTGGAGTGTAACGGCAAGTTTTTGTAGACGTATCGTCAAATTGATTGTGACGCCTAATGCTCCGTACCGTGGACGACCTAGCGCCATGTACACTACTTGAGTATACGTATGGCGTAGTCGTATGGTCGACACGTGTATGTGGAGGCATGCTAGTGACCTTCATTTTTTCACTTTTTTCACTGTGTGCATAACTCGATGTGTACGTTCACGGTCGTGTTTCGTATCACGTCGACTGGGGCGGCGAGGTCTCAAAATAACTGTACGCTCTAAGTATAGTAATTTCTAAGCAAGATTCTCTGTGATGTAAGAGTGAGTATGGCTCGCACGTTTGATCTGCTACCGCTGCTACTGGCTTGCGCGCAACTGCTTGCGCTCCCGCGTACTACTCTCAAAGAGTAAACACAAAGAGTATGAGAGAGAAACAAAGTAAAGGCGTTTACCCGCTTGCGCGGACGCGTATGACTGTCCCTCTACATTTGTGTGTCCACATGCGTAGACACGGATAAAGAAAAAAGCTCTTGCGGCGCAAGCACGGCAGCAAAACGGCCCACAACCTTGCTGATTCTCACAGGTAGCATGAGCGTGCAACGCATTACACGTACGTACTCCATCCGTAGATATGAAAGCGTGTGCTGATATGTAACGAGAGATATTTGCTTAGATTGAGACGCTATGGTTCTTTCTTTACGCACCGGCAGTAGGATATTTGTCAAGCAAATATATACTTAGGTGAACAGCCGCCGTATGACTGTTTCTTGTGTGTGCATACATGTGTGGGTAAATCTTCCTTGGTAAATTTGCATACCTAAATTAATAGTTTAATCACACTTAAGAGGGTTCAGCGAATAATCGCTTGCATACGTAGAAGAGGGTGTGATATGAAGAGCTGTGGCTGTGCAGGACATCTCGATGCGTTAGAGTCCGACGGGCCAACGCCCTTTTCTATCCAGACGACATCTTCTGAATGAGATGTTTCTGCTATTTCTCTCATGCAGATATCGAGGAGCAGTCCCAGGCAGACGTCTTCCGAAACTTTCGGCTGTACATACAGCATGGCGAGTGCGACACCGTGATTCCTTGGACAATGGGCTATGAGGTGTACCGCATTGCGCAGTCGCTGAAGACATCGTTTAATCTTCATCACATTCCCCTCCAGGCAAGCTACACTAAAGTGAAGCCGTTACTGTTGTGCCACTTTTTACACGTCTCTCTGTTATCTGTACATTTGTACGTGCGTGTAGAGATATACGGACAAATACGCATATGCATATATCCGCCCTGTCGCACCCGGCAGTTCGTGCGGAGTTGAGTCCCGCTGCGCGTAAGGGCGAGCAAACGTTCAAGAAAACCTGCATTTCCCATGCGAGCTGCAGCGTACGCACGTGTGCGTCCTGTTCGAGTGCTTGTAAACTGTTCCGACAGTTTTTTTGATAACTGCAGCACACACGAGAGGAGTCTCTCAGTGGTAGCCTCACACGTGGTAGGGCAGCACAGAATAGGAGGTATGCGCATGAGCTCCGCCCCTTTACCCGACTCAAGCTGCTTTCTGCTGGTATACTTCACATGTACGCATACAGGTGTATGGATGTATATATATATACATGGAAATATAGACATGCACACATACGTTTTGCATGGATGTGATGGGCATGCAACCACCAGTAGGATTAGCGTGGGCAGAAAGGATGCGCGTAGGTAGAAAATTTGTAAAAATCACACATAAGCCTTTCGACGCTGGTTCTCTGCGGTGTGCTCATTAGACGCCACTGAAGAGAGCTGAGGGATGAGGAAGTCCATATCAACCGCACACACACTGTGATAATTTTTCACTGTTGCTGAAATGTGGATGCTTAACACGTTGTGTTTTTTCTCTGCTTGTCAGCTCTGCAATAGAAATCTCCAAAGGCATGTTCGCTAACACTGGAAAAGATGACTTTCCGTCAGTGGACACGTTGCTCTCCATACGCTCAGCTGTACAGCGCTAGACGCTGAAATACCTTGCGTTATTGCATATGAGTCGTTTTTTGCTTTCCGAGGCCCTGCGGACACGGCCGGGGGAGGGAACCATTGTTCGTTCTGCAGTGCTATAATTCCACAGTTAATCCGTTTCAAGAAATGCCAGGTGTGCTTGTTCTTGCGTGTTGCTCTGCCACCTCCTTTCAGTTTGTAAAGATGACTGGGGAGACGCACGCGTCGATTCTGTGCGGAAAGGGTGAGCTGACCCTACTGGAAAGTTGCTTCTGTCCGTATCGTCTGCACCCGGCAGCACCGCTTGCACTTCTGAAGTTTTACTCGCGTCAGTTTCTGCTGCCTAGGCTACCTGGAACGTTTTCGGTTGGTCCACCTCTTGGTTTCTCGCAAGCGTCCACGTTGCGGATGCGTCCATGCGTCCCTACCGAGAAAAGCAGCAACGCGACTAATACAAAGTTCACTCCATCTAGTGGCTTGTCACATACACGCTGCACACAAAAGTTTCACTCTACAGGTCGCGTCATCACCAACAAACCCCCCACGAAAACTTCTTATAGCGCTTACAGCGCTGCCGATGCAACCGCCGCCCGTCCAGTTGTGGAAATGTTGCTCTGCGGCGGAAGTTGTTCGAGCTTTGGGAGCAGCACCTGCCGCGACGTACATGGCGGTGAGAGCAGCAATGGAGCCCGCGTTTCCTGCGGAGAAACGCCTCCGCAGGCCGCCAGCCGGCGAAACCAACGTGCATCGTCTCTCCACAGAAGCGGATCGTATGTGGCAGCATCCACTGCTCAAAGCGAGCTAGCACGGTTTCTCACCAGCGCTCTAACACGAAAGGCCGCTGTTTCGGATAAGCCTTTTTCCTCTGCTACCTGCGCCACGATACTACCGCTAGCAACAGGTGTACCCATGAGGGGGTAGTGAAGCCCATCGGTTCCTTTGTCTTGCAAATGAAACAGAGAACGTAACTCGTGAGTGAAAAATATCTAGTATGTAGCAGTACATGTATATATATACGCGCAGCGTCTCGATGCCGTGGTGGATACACGGTGTCTGTGCCACATTATTGTGTCGATTTTTCCGGTTGTGTGTGACGTCCTCGAAGTGTTCTGTTTCTCCGCAAGTGTGCGATAACGCAGCTTATTGCAGTTCCGTTGTCAACTGTGCTACGTGAGCAATGACGACTTCGTTATTTTGTTCAAGCGTCAAACGCCGCCGCGAGTCACCGCACGGGTGAGTGCGAGTTTTTGTATTTTCACAACGAACGGCGCGGCAAGTGAGTCCACGAGTGAATCCGAGTTTTTCTAGTTTCACTCGTGAACGCTCGTGTTACAGGTTGCGTTTTCATGTTCTGTCGTGGCCGGCTGGCTGCTTAAAAGTGGACAGTCGAGTCGATGCCCGAGGTGCCACTTAGCAGGCAGCGTTGGTGCCGGCTCTTTTTTTGTGTATGTGCTCGGTATACAATGATCCTTCATCTCCTCAGGAATTTTATGAAGGATCTTCGTGACGTTAAAGTGCGTTAAAGGGGGGTTGAGAGGTTCAGATTTTTGCTGAGTACCCAGAGAAAGCACGCACACCTACCGAATATGTTTTGTAGGCGTGAAGACGGAGCTGTACAAAACAAAATGCGATCGGGCCAAATACTGGCGTGCCCTGTAGCACCCGATACGTATGTGTATATATATATATATAGATGTATAAACATGTTTTTGTATATTCTGCGCACAGGCGCGCGCAGAAACAAACATACGCGTGCGAAACTGTGTACGCGCCCCAGCGATCGGCAACTGGGGCGCATAGAAGTACCATTGCTTTGTGATGCTCTGCAGATGCGATGCGTCGAGACCGACTGCGTTAGATTACGGGAGGACTTCCGCAACCGTTGCACTTCAATATAGTGTCGAAATGAGTGAAGGCTAGTGAGCTCGGCGCGCGTGGACATACTTTCGGCGTACGAAGGTGGAGTAGCAAATGTTTGTTCACAATCTTTCTAAGAGTCGAACTACTTACCCGTTTTTGACGATTTGCGACTGCGACTTTCGGAAAAGCATGTCAGTTCCGAGAATCCCACCCACTTACGACTATTATTGTTGCAGCACTGCGTGAACATACTGAGGATGTGTGTTGTGTATCAGTGGAATGGCTGGGGCACCCTGCTAGTAGAGTGAAGAGTGTCCCATGCTTCCTAGTCTACTTGAGCGAAGTGTAGCATTTAGGACACGTAAAACCTACGGCCGCGCAAGTTTTCCAACTGGGGATTCGCTGCAGCGACGGGCCACAGGCCAACCCGACGACGCTGCAAGCTTCCAATTTGGGGAGTCACTGCACTTGTGGGCGAGAGGACAACCCCATTGCGCCGCGAGTTTTCCAACTGGGAAATCCATACATTTAGTGACGGGAGGACAACCGCCCACAAACGGCTCACGAGCGTCACTTGGACCATCGCGCCTCACTGTGCACGTTGCAAAAATGCGTCGCGAGCACACAGCTTCGAACAGAGAGGATGAGTAGCCGCCACCGCCGTGGTTGCTCTGCGACGTCTCACATGTCCGGTCAATCTCTGAACTGCCAGTTCTCCCTGCCGCAGGCACGGCACTGAGCGTGAGGGCTGAAGAATTGTGGACTTTCTTCTCCCCCTACTACGTTCACCTACGTTTTGTTGCCGACAGGAAAAACTTTTCTCGAGTGTATCGCCAGCGATAACCTTCAGCTGAAAAACCGCTGATGTACAGGAGCGCATTTATGGAAGCACCTTACCCCCGTCTCGAGACAAATGCTGGCTCAAGAGGTTGGTGCTCCTATTCAACGCTAAATCAAATAGACTGCCGCGTACACGTAAATACGTCCACTACTTTGCAGAAATACGATTCTCACACTTTACATCAGAAATGGTTGGCACTGCTAGCGCTCGCTGTGCGCATCGCTCTGTCCCACACCTCAAAGCACCTGGTCATGAATGAATCGGTAGAGCGCAGGAGTGGATGACGGGCGCCTGCCGCAGACAGGTCTCTGCACCTCCGGGAAGTCTCTCTGATTACCGCGTCGGGGGCCGGCACATGTGCGTCAGAAATTTACAAATGTTCGTGGTGGCTTCTAGAGAAGCCTAAAGAAACGTGCTTGTGCTTGTGCGAGCGGCATAGGTGCCATTATCCTCCCTCAACAATCGCTGTCCCCAGAAGATTGAAGCAGATTTCTGATGCTGTTATCCACCGGTCAAAAGTGACGCATCTGCGTTGAATCCAGGCCGAAGTCGCGAGAGCACATGCGACTCGCCATACGCCTCCATTTGCTGCCTCGCTGAAGAATGACATCGTAGCGGGCGCCAGCAGCTCCTCCATGTAGACTTCCACTGAAGGCAAACTTCGCCGTCCAACGTTACTGAGCGCACGCAGCCACGCGTGGAATCCAAGAAACATCCACACAGCTGAGACTTACTTGCTCGCTACCGCTGTTGAACAACACACGGCACAGCGAAAACCCACATACAGTGGGTGTCCCGCGCCCGGGCCTTTTGGTGTATGTCGAGCTGTTCACACAGTAGTAGCACCCGCACCGCGTGAATATCTACATTTTCTCAGCGGTGAGTAACAGAGGATGACATAGCGTGTGACAGGCGTGGGATGATGTCTGCGGGTAAAACGCACCACTTCACTTCGCATGGGCTTTCGTCTTCGACTTCTTCATTTTCCTCGGTCGAGCAACCTTCTTCACACTGGATTTCCCGGCTGCAGCCTTTGCACTTCTCTTGGCACCACTAGCTCCTTTTCTGCCACCCCCTGCTTTACGCACTTTTCCCAGCGTAGGTGCGGCTGGCGCTGCGGGCTGCGGTTCGCCTGCTGCTGCAGGAGAAGGGGGTTTGCGGGCAGCAGCGGTTTTCTTGGGCTTTGCCGCTCCAGCTTTTTTTGCAGGTTTGGCTTTCGGACGAGCCGCCATCTTTCAGTGCTGGATGCTGCAAAGACACACGCGGTAGAGAAGACAGCACACAAGAACACTGGAGTAGGATGGTACCCAACACTACAGTGCAGAATACAGGACAACACGTACACTAAATTTCGCGATCGCACGCTCCAACCGAGTGCCTACGCCTACAATGTTTCCGCAGAAAGACGCGCGCTGTTGCAGACCATGCACATCCTTAAGCTTTCGCCTGCACCATGCAGGTCCGTTGTCCCCAAGACTGCAGCATTCTACATGCGACGCAGACGACGAGTGTCGTGAGACTTTGTCAGGAAAAATCCTGATGGCAGATTCGTACTGTGAATGGCACCAGTGAATGACGTGCGGATATCTGGGAGGGTTTGTGACCTGCTCGAGTGAATTCGAATTTCGAGTATTTCTGCCTTAAAATGGAGACTCGAAACGGCACGAATCGCCCGGCCTGCCAAAGAGATTAAGTGGTAGATGGTCCTCTTGCGAAGCGGTTATAGTGGTAGACAGTGCATACAATGTTGATGCGGGGGAGAATGGTGGAAACTTACTTCAAAACGTGAAGAAACTGCAGTTTACAGACAGTCAACGTAGTAAGATTTGAAGTATTTCTCCATAGACGAGAGGCGCACTCTATGACGCGCACGCTGGCCGCGGAAAAGAAGACGCCACGCGAGAAGAATTGTTGTGGTCGCGACGCACTGCGGATGACGGGCTTGCGCTGCGCTGGTGTTGAAGCTGTTGCTGCCCCTCCTCCTGCGTTGCACTGCCCACCAGCGCACCGCGTTGTGCAACTCCCCCCCTCCTGGCACGCGGTTGCACACGCGCATGACGACGACTGCAAGCAGCGGGGCAGCAACAGCACCCTCGCGCTAGCAACTGCAGCAGTACTGGATGAGAAACACTAGCGCACTTCTTCTGTGAAGCTAGTGGTGTCAGCCCACCAGCAGGCGAATCTAACCGGCACCCGCTGAACGAGTGTGCAACGTAACACCAGAAATGGCAACACACACAACAGTACCAATATAGGAAGCAGAAGAGCTGTAGTCGATGAGAATCGCTTAGAACAACCGTTCCCAATCACCTACCACGCGTGAACAGCAGAACAATGAAAGTACGCCCCTTACAACCCACCTCCTCCTCCGAGTTCCGTATTGCCCCTTCCGGCGTCGGCATCCCCGCAGCATCTTTCTGCATGGGGGAATAGCAATTCTGGGCGCTGTGCACTGCCTGGCACGAATGGCGCTGCACGCAAGAACGCACCTGACTCTTTGTCTACTGAGGGACAGAGTAGGTGCTGCACAAACACATCAAGAGACCCTAGAAAGTGTAAGAAATCGCGGAAGTTGCAGAAAAGTGTTCGCGGCTGCCAAGCGTGGGTTGCCGCGGCGTCACAACTGCGCTCTTCTGTCGCGGTGCGTACTCACAACACCGTAGATGCAACTGGCGGAGTGTATGATCCCGTCCAGGGTTAGCAAGATCAAACTTGTTCAATGACGATGGCAGTGAGGGTGGAAGGTATGTACATGTATGGACGTCTGGATGTCTCTGTCTGTTTATCCGTCTGTTGCACTACCGTGGGGAACGCTGCATCAATGAAGAAGCGGCCCTAGCCGCAGTGACACGGTGAAGCATCGTTATTAGCCAGACCGGAACTTCCTGAGAAAGTTGAAGTAGCAGTCGGCGGACTGCGAGCCGAATTCCGAAATGTGGTCGACGCTGTAATTGCTACTCTGTGTCTTGCGGATACGGGCTTTCGCATGGATACGAGGAGAGCAAACAGGAGGAGGAGCGAAATGCAGAGCTCAAGGCAGACACTGCTCTTCCTGAACTGAGCCATTACGTGCCCGGTGCCACAGGATCTTTTGATAGAGCGCTACACACCGCAAATATCGTTTCCGGAAGTTGGCTCTCACCACTTTAGTACGTTCCGGACTTTCCAGAAAAAGTGCGGTGCCCGGCCCATCTTCGAGTGTAGAAAGAGGGAGGATGGGACAAGCGTCTCCTTCCGATGCAGGTGTAGCATAGATTCTTCGTTAAAGCCCGCGAACGTCTGATTTTGGAGGGTAGTGCGCACCAAGGCGTTACCTTTCGCTAGGGTTGGCTGCGCCAAGGTACGCTTAGATCCTTTTTCGTTAGAACTATGAGTGCCGCAGCAGACTCTTGCAAATTGTTGACAGGTAATTCTCCGTTGGATTCTGGCTCTCTGCAGGATGGGGAATGCCCTACGAGAATAGTGACGTGGCGACTGGTTAAAACGTTACGTTGAGCACACTGCTGATTTTTTGTCTGTTCCTCCCGAGAGGAAGGAACACCACCAATAACTTTCCGCATCTCATCACGCTTCACTGTCGTACCAAGCAGCGGTGCTCCCATGCTTTACTGAAGGGTGAACAGCTACGGCAGGATGTGCACGGGAAAACCGCAATTTCTACATTCTTTGGAGGTGCTCACAACGCGATTTGCGGTATTCGTTCCGGTTTGCAATGGGGGCGGAGTGAACGTGTCACTCGGATGTGGTGTACAATTCATAGGTAATTTTTCCCATTTGCAACAGTCCGGAGGGAGACCCTGGTAACATATCAGTATACTTTACCGAAGTCCTCCTTGTTCTTGTGAGGCAACGCGCAGGATGCAACTGCGTACAAACGACGATATCATCGTTGCTTCTTCCGGTTACCCAGAGATTAAAATCTCGTATTACGCAACAGCAGGGTCGCGGCAGGTCCCTCAAAACATTGCAGCGACGATAAAACGCCTACGTCCCCAGTCAGATGCACTCTACATCTAGAACTCCACCTGGCGTGTTTGTCCACAGAAGTGTTCGTCCGCGTCACCACCGGCTGCGTCCTCTCCGTCCACGGCGTCACCGTCTGGTTCTGGCTGTACACGGTGTTTGTTGATACCAACGAGCGGGACCCTGATGAACGCGGAAGACGTGCGCGTCAGCCTTTTCCCGGTTTTCCAGTGAATATTGGTAACCAGCCGGGCGGCCGTCTGACCGTAGGTCAAAAGCGTGAATTGCCCCTTGCGCACGTCGCTAGAATGGACTATCAAAATCGGGGGAAACTGGTCTGCGAAAGGGCTAAGTAATAAGGAAGGACGCATTAGTGCGGTGCAAGCGTTACTGAGATATACGCAGGCTAAAATAGGTCGAAGCAGGCTTTCACAGTTCCCCGGTCCTGTGCGTGTATCTGACGACGCGTGTGTAGAGGGGCTCACACGTTGCATTCTGCAACTACGTGTTCGCACTCGCGATTCCAAAATGTGAGTGGACAATCTGAGCAGCCGTTTCCATGTCTGGCATACCATCAGATGAAGGGGGTCGCTGCTAAGGGCAGTGGTACTGCGATGTGCGTAGGACAGTACACCTCGTTTCACAGCTACTGCTAAATTGCAGAAACACATGCTCTTCCGCTAATTACGTGATCAGGAGAAGCTTCGGGAATATCGTGCCTTTTTAAGAACTTGTGCGGTTGCGAAGCTTCTGGACTCCTTGTGTGACGATCATATCGTTTGTGTATGCGTAGACGAACACCTGCCGGGTACTATTCAACTTTACTGCGGGGCTCGTGTACCGCGTGTGAGAAGTACACGAATGACAGAACGTGAAGCCTGGTTTACTAGTGATAAAATGAGTAGTCAGCACACCTAAGTCTCAACGAGCTCCAACTCGCGCAGAAGGCTACGCAAGGTGAAGACGTTTACGCTGCAGGTATCTCGAAAGGTCGGAGGCCTAAAGTCTCCACGACTGTCCCTCCTGAGCGCCGAAAGACTTTCGCGGATGACGGATACGCGGAGTAGGGGGGGCATTCGTCTTTTCCGATCACTCCTGACTGTGACTGTGTCAGGTGTATTGAAGATCGTACAGACATAGACGGATCGTCTGCATCAGTTTAGAAGCAGAGTCCGACTCCACAGAGTCGGACACGTCTGAAGGCAGCGCCCGCGGTGGACTCACATGTGGCCAATTCACGGCGTGTGGCTTCTTTGCAGAAAATGTGATGTTGCCTGTGGAGCCGTGTGCCTCATCCTGTTGTGAGTCAGGTTCTGTACTCCCTTAAGGACGCCTTACCTGCGCGCACGGACTGCTGCATTCATATCGCGACGATACCTCGGTGTCCCGCAAAAAAACGCTAGGTGGGAGACCATGATGACAACGTAAGTGATTACTGCACGGCGCTTCCCGACGTACCGATCCTGAGCCAGCATCGGCGCATACGCAGGACTGCACGTTTGACGAGGGGTGTCCGTAAAATTTTGCGTCAGCGTCCTTAGGTGACGAAGTACTGTAGCTTAAGCGTAAACCGAATTTTCGGGCGCAATCTGAAAACTTGCGAAAGGACAAACCTTGACTAGACGCTTCGTCGTGCGAGGAATATAAGCATTAAGCATAAAGTTCATGCTAAACCAACACATTTGCCGTCTACCCTGGGAGTCTCCGTGTACTGTACTCAGCCACGTAGAAGAATAGCTTCGGATGCATATGCAGAGACGGCCCTCATGTAAGTGGCTGCACGCACCTTCCGTTAATATGAAAGAGTCGTTTAAAGTTGCTTCGTCATCAGCAGTTATCAGGCAGCAGTTAGTACCCAACGACACATTTGAAATCCATTGTTCTCGTCTGCTTCGCTCAGTGGTTGAGACCCCTGAAGCTCAATTTTTGATTCCGCCCACGTAGAGACACAAGTTCACGCAGGTTTAGTTGACCGTGACTAGTACAGTTACCAAAAGGTAAATTATCTGCACGCTGACATGCTTCGACGAATGCCCCATACGCTCGTTATTCGGTGCAATCACCCGTTCACCACTTTCAGCCGGGGCTGTCCCTCCAGCCGTTTCCAACGTAACCGATGTTTGGAAGCGTCGCCTCTTCCTTGACAAAGGCTGCGACCCCACAAGATGGCGTCAGAAACCACGTAACTTCGCCTCCTTCTTGTAGAAAGCGTGTCATCGCTCCCCACAAACATTTCGAGAAAAGCAATTGCTTGTGACTAATCAGGTAATCCACACTTTACGGCACGTCGACAACGGGAGGTGTGTGCAGTGCGGCGGTCCGACGATCTGCTACGTCCTCCTGCCGGTGTTCCTCCTCTGTTGCCCAAAGAAGGAGAATCCCCCCGGGTAAGATAATATTCTGCAAAGAGAATATCTCAGCTTTCCCCGCCCGTGTCTCTGCAGGCAGAATGGAGACATAACTCAAGTACACGACCTGAGGTTTACCTGGTCAACAAGTTTTACGCCAGGCACAGGGACGCATGTGGCATGTTCGGCGGCACGTGTACTGTGATGCGAAGTTAGCAGCAAAGCACAGGTCAACAAGAGCCCGAATGTTACCGGACTTGGCTTCCACGTTGTGACATCAAAGAAGGAAAGCAAAACTGAAGAAGATTATAGTTTTTGCCTCGTAGTGCTTCTCAGGTTTCAGGAATGAGGGCACCCTGTAGACGAATGTTAGAAAAATATCTCGCAACCCAGTTTTATGTGGACACGTGTATGCACGGGCCAGATTCGCTCAACCTCACAGTCGCCTTCACTACCTGTCCTTCGTCTTCAGGGTAAGAGAATACACATCCTGGCATCCGGTGTGGGGAAGTGCTTTGCATGTTCTTGCTATGTGGTACAGAAACCACGTACTCACGTGGCATCTCACTGTTCCACTTCAGATACGGAAACTGTACGACTGCGTCTCGCGCTTGTACTTCATGCACATGAAGTCACACGAACTTGCCTGTGAGAAAAGCAGGACCACAGTGAGCAAATTCATTATACACTGACATGAGGATCGCAACTCAGTTAATCGACTAATTAGTGACCTTGTAGTGAGGGCGACTCACTTCACCTCGACCGCAAGCGGATGACCCGGCGCTCGAGAACAACGAACTCAGCAGGTCTTCGCGTGTACCGCAGCGTGCCGCGCAAAATTGGTGCAACGTTTTCTTGCTGTGCCCTCTAAGGCACGCCCGGTGTTGATGCTTAAGCAGCTAAGGAGCTGCTTAAGTATTGAGGATTTTTCCTCCGGCTGGATCCTTGATGACTTTTGATGGCACGGCATTTGACAGTACGCGAGGGTTTGAGACATGTTCTCGTTTCACCGCTGTTACTCGTGTGCCTGAAGAATTCCAAGTGCTCTGTAGTGGCGCTCTGGTCGTCTTGCGAATTCGGCAATAGCTGTTTTTGACTGGTGATTTGTACACTGGGGGCTGTTGTGCTTTTTAATGCTCAGCCACGAACGAGCTGCATAAACCAAAGTGCACGGAAATCTACGTACGTTGCCACTGGTGGTAGTATCAGTATCCTGTAACAGAAAAGCATGCTTGATTGATAGTGGTTCTGTGGCTTCACTGCCACCAGCAGCTCTCCGCCAAGGTGACTTACCTTGAAGCACGTCGTCTGCGACGCACTGCTCCAGGCGACGTCTACAGGTGCAGGCTTTCAAGCGCAACTTAGGACGACGCGCGAGGGCAAAGCGGATGCCGCGTACCTCTTCGCTGGTGTTTTTTTTCGCGCTGTCCTTGTTTGTTACACTTTTATTCTGATGTGGTACAGGTAGGAGGGAAACAGGGGTTTGTCTTGAGGAGCAGGATACACGTAGTGATTTGGCACATAGAGGGATGAGAAGGTATTGCTGTTCGAACAGCGCACGTACCTGCGCCGTTTGTTCTGCGTGAGCGCAGGTGGTTGAGAGTTACGAGATTGACACTGCACAGTCGTTGGTGGCCGGTGCTACCGCATGAGAAGTTTGCTGGCATCAAAGGACTCTGTCTTCTTTTGAGTCGCGATGGCACAAGGCGAGTGGACGAAATATCGCGCCGGCGAATTTTGTTTCGAAAAAGCCAGCTCGGTAGGTGACTCTAATGTGGTGGCAGAAACTTTAATCTTACACTCGTCCGAGCCAGTTTGAGTATTGTGGAGTCATGCGCTTCTGTATCCGAAGGTATGTCCCATACGCAAGTTAAGTTTCATACCTCGACAGTGTGTTATCAAGGAACCATCGAAGGTCCATGACGCATGACCTTCCAAACACGCAACTACGCTTTAGAACTCTGACACTTTCAAAAGTCCTTGTTGAGGCGATGACCTGGACGACGGCGCCTCTTTGTCTTGCTCTACCAGGCCTCACGGCCAAAAGGGGGAAAGCTATGTCGGCACTCCGCCGGACTGCTACAGAGAAGAGCGCCCAAGAAAGTGTCAAGATTCATGCAGTACACATGTCCAGCCAACGGCACGAGACGTGGCGAGGTCACTCGTGCTCGAACGCCATCGGCTGTCTAGAGGCTGCGCGCACGCGCGCCACATGCGGCGTTGAATGGTGGCAGTCAAACGTTTCTCTTTTGAGTTGTTCTTTTGTGTCCTAGAATGCTACGTTGGTGTGTAACGCTTCCGTGACCTCACTCACAAGTCTCTGAAGACCGGGGGCGCATCCACACTATTTTTGTCCGGATTACTTAAACAGCGGAAGGCGAAACTTACCGGCTGAAAGCGCCCGCCCCACCGCTCAGGCACTGCTGCTATCCTTCCCGTGATGTACGGTGAATGCTTCTCCCAAAACTGCCCTTTCCTCGGTTGCCGCGAACACCCCACGTCCCTGTAGACGTCCACGACGTCCTGTCCTGTACATCTCGCTACAGCCTGTGCGCTACTGTAGGTGAGGAGCTTACTAATGTGTTCGACTGTGGGGGCGAGTCACATTGCCCGTGTGGAACTGTCTTTCGGGTGTGACTGCTTGTTTCGCCGGGGCCGAAGCCTCAAGTCTCCAGAAACACATGCTACGTCGTCGAGAGTCCTTCGCCTTGACGTAGGCTGACGTTTACCATAGGATCAGTTGCATTTCGTTTCGTTGCTGTGCACCTGGAGACAGTACATGGTGTCGACGTATGACACCTACTGTCTCTTCACGCCAAGTATGTTTGACGCATGTTACTTCCTTAGGAGTACCAGGGACTGGGGTTTACCAGATTTTGAAGTGGCGAACAGCGTAGACCGCTCGGTCCCGACGGTTTCGAGCGGCACTACACAGATGAAAGAGATGTACTGCGGCGACCCTTCAAGCGCAAATGGTCAAGAGTCACAGCAACAGTTGGATGCCGATGGCGCAAAGAGGAGGTCTGCAGAAGGCCCGGGCAAGCAGGAGCCAGCAGGCTCCAGCGCAGAAATGTCTACCGTTATGAAAACGGGTCCCGCGCGCGTCGAACTGGTCAGTGTCTTCACGGAGGACGTTGAAAGTCGCTTTAGTTGCTAGAGGTGTCTCGAGTGACTGGGCTGCACTTCAGTGTGTGGGGCCTGCCTTATATCTGATACTCAGCCCTCTTGCAGTGACAGAGGGTACGAAGTGAGGCTCAAGCACACTTATGGAAAAAACGCGTACTGTCCTATAACAAGGAAGACAAGTGTGTCACGGAGGTCGTTCGCTTCGTCTCACACTCTCGATAGAGACTCTCGAGCCGTCGTCTGCTCTCTGTTTCAGCACGTGAGGTTTTGGAATTTGACATATACCTTGCCCTCTGGACTACACGGGCGGCCTTGCCTTTCACAGTGCTGTGGAGAATCAGCATTTTCACCTTCCCGCTTACCCGTCGATTCGCCGTCGAAAACGCGATGGCGTACCACCACGCGACAAATACTACAGGGCCTAAGCGGGTACTTTGCGCCTGGAAAGTTGGTCGGAATTTTGGGACCTTCTGGCGCAGGAAAAAGCACCTTTCTGTCAATTCTGGGCGGCCGTTTGAAAAGTGGGGTTCGCGGCCGGATCGAGGCGAACGGCAAACCCTTGACCAGTCGCTTTAAGAAAGTTACAGGCTACGTGACGCAGCACGAGTACTTCTACGACAGCCTAACGGTTGAGGAGACGCTGGATTACACTGCAAGCCTAAGATTAGGCAAAAGTGTGACGCGGGCGCAAAAGAAGGCTAGAGTGGACGATGTTATAGCGGCCATGAAACTGGGAAAGTAAGCGTCAAAGCCGCGAGCGCGTCACGAAAGAAAGTCGGTGTGCTTTTGAGGAGACGTCGGTTTTGCGTTGGAGTTCATGTTCCAGTGTGGCCGTTGACGTCGTCTGTTCTTGCCCGCAGGTGCCGTCACACACGCGTGGGCAGTGTGTACTCGCGTGGGCTGTCAGGTGGAGAGCTCAAGCGGCTGAACATTGCAAACGAGCTACTGGTCCGCCCTGCATTCCTCCTCCTCGATGAACCCACTAGTGGCCTTGACGCTTCGGTGGCGGCTGATGTAATTGATCTTCTGAAGAAGACTACTCAAGAAAACCGTTGCACAACGGTGTGCACCATCCACCAGCCGAGCAGTGACGTAAGTATACTGCGCGAGCGGACTTCATGAATCTGTCGAGATCATGCTGCAAAAAAGCAGTTCTCCACTGCAGTAGCTGTGTGTCTGGTTGGTACTCGGTGCGCAACCATTCTTGCGGCTTCACACCGATGCGGTACACGAATTTGTCTGCTCGTGGCAGGTTTTTATGAGGTTTGATCGCGTCATGCTCTTGAGGGACGGCCACCTGGTTTACCAGGGCAGCCCTTCTCAAGTTGGTGCATATTTCAGCTCACTCAATTTTCATTGCCCGGAGGGGCGGAACGTGGCAGACTACGTCATGCAGGTCTTAACAGCAACAAGCTCGGAGGAATGCAGACATGACGAGCAAGCGGCCACTGAAGTCCCACCGCCGCTAATTGAAGAAGAGCTCGAAGCACACGTTGAGAACGTTGAAAACCAACGGATAACAGGGAAAGAGATGCTTAATCATACGTCTCGAAGAGAGGTGATTTTTCACACCTCCGGTGCGCCGGCCGCCTCAAACACATGGGAAAAGTTCAGCACAGCTTTCTATCAGATTCGTTTAAAATGTTGCCGCGAGCGCCGAGGTGAGGGTGTTCGGTGGGCTGCAGGTGCCCAGGTAACCACTGGAGAGGACGTCTTAGTGGATGCCTATAAACGGCGCCTGGATAACACTTCCTTTGAAATGCGGCTTTCGGACAGGGTGCCGCATCCAGGCAACACTGATTCGACGAGTACGCATGAAGACGCAGGAAAGGACACGATCTGCGCGTTCCCTTCTGCACAAGAAGAGAATTCGCTTCAGAAGAAGACTCAGGGAGGCCTAGGTAAAGTAAACTCTCGACTCGGGCAAAAAACGTTTGTTTTTTGCCCAGCCAGCAGCAGGTTGTTCGTCCTCAGCCTTTAATGTCATGCACATAGCTTTCCTAACCCGTTTGACTCTCTTTTCGAGTACTGGCTGAAACCCGCTTTGCTTGAACTAGAGAGGCGCTCTTTTTTATTCTCAGGAGGCTTATGGAGACGGTTTCTCTGTCGGGTTTTGTCTCGAGACAGGACCTGCTTGCCGTTCAGTGCAGAGGAAAAAGAATTTTTAGATCCGCCTGGATATTTCCATCAAGTGTGGGCGTTGATCTGCCGAGGAGTAACGAAGGAAATCAGAGGGAAGGCGGTGCCTTTAGACTTGTTCCAAGGGACACTAACTGGACTGCTCCTGGGCAACATGTATTTTCAAAAGTTAGCTGTCTACTCGGAGAATGGCCTGAGGGAACGTATGGGTAATGAACTGTCATCGAGAGCCACCACCGCCAGTTCTAAGATATAATTTCGTATGTAGGCATGCGGCCTGTTCCTACGCAATTTGTAGCAAGATTGTAGAGTAATTCTGCATATCGAGGAAGCCGTGACATGTAGGACTCACATTGGTTTACTGTTATCTAATCACCTCCGCATACAAATATTCGCACGGCTCCGCTTCTTGGGATATTTTCCTGCGGCACAAGGTAAAAGATTGGAGTTTCGTTAAGATATCCGGCGGTGTTTTTGTTTCAGGTCTGCTGTACTTTACAGCAACGCATCACATGTACGTTGCGGCGTTCCACGCTTTCAACGCTTTTCCTGTTGAAAGAAATGTCATCGCCAAAGAGAGAAGCAGCGGCGCGTACAGTTTATCCTGCTATCTGGTAGCAAAAACTGTTATAGATCTGGTCATTCAGGCTGTGGAGCCAACGGTCTGCCTGTCTCTTCTTTACCCTTTAGCGGGTCTGCCTGGCGGGATACAAAGTTTTCTGGTACGTTGTACGTGTTCTGCTGCCGCCGGACGTGCTATGTTTCTAGTTTCCGTGTACGCTTGACAGTATCACAAAAGCTGCTGTAGCTCCCCTAGTACTGCCTCCACGCATACGACAACGGAGACGAGAATGTTCAATTGTCATCCGAATAGCTCTGCAATCTTGAGCACAGCTGCGAACACTTCTGCTTTATATCGCCGCACTCCTGCACCATAGACTATTGATAAGGAACGATCACGAATTAACGCTGCGTACCTACGAAAGCGTCTGCTGTCTCGTTTGCAGGCTTTCTGGGCGCAGTTGATGCTGCTGGTGGTCGTTTCTCAGGCTGTAGGCCTGCTTGTTGCAGGGTTACTGGTGAAGGACCCTCATCTCGGTGGGCCTATACTCTCTGTTCTGTTGATGAGTGCTTTACTCAGCAGCGGACTTTACATGAGCCAGCACCGTCTCGCACCATGGACTTCTTGGATTCGCTGGCTGGCATTCCCGAATTACTGTGTCAGTAATTTCATACATATTAGCCTAGGTTCCCGAACTCTGTCGTGTGCTGAGTTTTCATCTTTCTCGTCCTGCCCTCAAAATCCCATCACGGCGGCCATGATTGCGGAAGAGTATACCACCGGTTTGTCGCCTGCGTCGAATGTGTGCATTGTTGTCTTGATGGGGGTGGGACTCAAAATACTAAGCTACGCCGCGATGAGAAGGTCGCTAAACCTCAACAGGTAGCGTCTCCTCGGGCAGCATCCATTAACTAGGCTCATCCATGTGCGCCATTGGGGTTGCACAGCTGCAGACCCTTATAAGGGGGCATCTCTTCAGATGCACTTGTGTTCTTCCCAGTGCGTAACAATAACCTGCACGTTCGACACTTACGAGATTGCAAGGTGATTTTTTCTAAGCCCTGCTAAGTCACGCCCTATCCGTCTGGGCTGGAGTGAACGGTGGCTGAATAGTGCGCCATACCTGTGGAATCATATGATACCCTACCCATCGCCTGCTCCAGAACGCTTGAGTGAGGTTTCAATTCCATGTTCTGACGATCCGCAATTACAAGTTTCAATCAGCGTGCACGAGGTTTTCCTATTTTACCGGAATTGTGAAAACCGGGAGTAGTTTTTGTTGCATATTTGTATGCGTCTCTCTGTTTCCCGGCTTTCTGCGCACCAATAAGACAGACAGGCTTCTGTTCTAGAAGACAACAGTTGCATGCTGCCCTTGTGAAAGACTTCGACCCGGCGTCGTGAAGCTCGTAATCAGGTAGAGTTCGTTGAAGCTAATTTGTCGTTGCTCGAGTTGGGTGCACCGGAGACCCCTCCAAGGGAAAAATTCCCCCTTCCACTCGGAAGCTGCTCCACTCTACGGTTAGAGTGGAAAGCAGAAGCATTGGGGGCGCAAGTAGGAGAGTGGTAGACAATAGCTATTTTGCAAGGGCGCACCGCTTATTATACACGCATCATCAATAATGTATGGTTGAGCGTGACTTGAACAAAAAAGCTACCTCTGCGGCACGCCGCTAGTGGGTGGGTGTGTACACTGAGCAGGACATGCTCTCCCTGAATACGCCAGGGATGTCTGTTAGAGCGACTCCTTCACCTTCGCGTCTGATACTGGTGACCGTACCTACATACTGCAGGAGGGTTCTGTACGCAGTCTACCAGTCGCTGTGCAGCACATTGTGGAAGGAGTTTTTTTCAAGTATGATGCTTCGTCAGTAAACCAAGTAGCGCTCTGGAAAAGAATTAGCCCGATTTCTTGCCTGCAAGCAGCGACGAAATGATTGCTCTTTGGTAATTACTTGTAGTTACCAAGACCATTTCGACAAGGACACCTCTACTGATTAAGGGATTCTCATTTAGGTCATCAGCAGCAAGTTGGAGCACCTGGACTTCGCCGAGGCGGTAGGAATCTTTTCACTGGCAATATAGTAAGAGCAGTCGCGACACACTGCATAAAGAGCGGTAGAAGCTGGCCCTCCAGTTGAGCTGAGTACAGATTTACAGTGTTGGGAGTCAAGTGGTAGAGACGAACGTCGACGCCCAAGATCGACTGTAATAACAAGGGTAATGCATTAGATGCCGCCACATGCAAGAAATCGTCTGCAACTACCACGTTCACTCCTTCGAGTCAGTCGCACCCGATCTATTCCGGAACCGTGTAGTTCTGTTGAGGTCGATACATAGGAAACCATCCTGTTTTCCGTAATAGCACTGTTCTTTAACTTCTGTTGAAAGCGACCCACTAACACGCTCACCCATCTACGGCACACTCCCACAACTGCTGCATTACTATTTGAAAGGCAATCGCTCTGGGTGGCGACCAGTGTCGCACCTTGGGCCAAAGAAGCCGTCCTCGGAAGTTTCTGCCTTTCTGCGTACCACCCACGCTCGGTTAGTGCAGCTTGCGTGAAGGCGCTCTTCGCGGGACCCCAGCCTGCATCGCTTCAAAGAGCACCAAACGCCGCCTCGCGAGTCTTTATTTTATCTCTGCTGCTTGGGGACGCCGTCGTTCAATTTCCACGATGCTTCTGGTGGTTAGCTGCTGCTGCTCAGCAGCTTTCTAAAGACGCAATTACCTGCATGTGTAGGTTTTGTAACGTAACACCTGCGAAACTGAGTGTTAAAAAGATCACCCTTTTTGTTGAGATGTGCGAATACTGCGGAGATGTGTTTGGGGGAGGAAGACAAACCAACGCATTCACCACACACGCGTAGGAAGCGGGCGAGAAACTGAGGATGCTTCGCGCTGGTGGATACAAACCAGCGCGTTCGTGTGGCAATCATTGCAAGGAAGCGGCTACGATGGGCAGATACAAACCAACGCGTTCACCGTACGCGCATGGGACGCGCTGCTTTGCTGTGGACAAATTTAGGAGGCTTCGAGCATATGTAGGAAGCACGCATCGGTCAGCCGCGTCGAGAAGTCACGCGGGTTGTTACGCACCGCACCTGCCAAGAAAATAATTGTACCCATTCAATCTAAAATGCATTCTAGTGTGCCACCTGATGTCTTCAAGTGGCGTGCTTTCCAGGCGTCCGGCACGGCGAGAGTGACGCTGGCGGGGGCCGCAGAGTCGCATAGCTTTCTTTTTTCTACGAGGTGCAAATTCGTGAGTTCTGGGGTGTAAGACAAAGCTCCTCGGGTGACTATGCGACGGATGGAGGCCCTTACGGCAGGGAGTGTCCAATACAGGTAGAGTGTGTTTCCCTGAAGAAACTGGGGTCTCGTCGGTAAAGCGCAAGCGCTTGGGAGTTCACTACATTTCAGTGTTTTAGGCGCTTCTGGACCTCGCGTCCAAAATCCATCATAAGCCGTTTCGTACCACGACCTCAAAGCCGAACTTTTCACCCTTGACCTCCCGAACACATAAGTGAAAATCTTGTGGTCTGGTGGATCTTGAGCTTTATCCAGGTCTCATCTGAAGGCACGGCTATTGCTAATACGCAGGGCCAGTTATGGCATACGTTATCATAAAGTTAGCCTGCACGTTTACTGGGTGAAAAGGTCGCAAGTGATGAAAAGATGGTGCCTGAGCTTCAACTGCTGTCAGACGCACCCCTCAGTTATCACGCTGGGTGCCCTGTCTTTAAGGATCTTCTGTACAGCAGGAATCATTGTCTTGCACACAAAGCAACGACCGTGGCTGCCTTTTTTGCTCAGTGCCGAATGGAAGAAAAGCCCTCCTTGTAACGTGCAGAGTAACGCTCCACTCTGTTGCCGTGTAAAACCCTAGCTACAACAACGCACTGCAGCTACTGATTCCCCACCTAACATATATCGCTTTCAGCATGTCTCCAGAGTTGCCCGCAGGCTTAACTTCCTTGTGCCCGCATCCAAGATGATTCACCTGCACCGACAGCGTTGCCTCAATACAGGGAAGAATACCGCATGCAAGGAGTGTCTGCACGAAAAGTGGAAGGACGCTACTGTGCTCTGCCTGACGGAAGTTCCAAGTCGGGGACAGTGCTGTTTACCCAGTACGATCTGCCATCCTCCTCAGGACTGACGTAAATTTCGGGCACTTCTTAATGACACCGGTAGAACGTGGTGCCGCGATTTTCTTCTGTCAGGCGCACTCGCACAGACTCTGTAGAAGTTGTGATTTACTCTAACTCATTATTTGGTCAAAACGGGGTAAGCCCTATCACTGCGTTGTGTACGTCTGGCCTAAAAACCTTCACGGTGCGGTGCCGCCCACTGGCCAGTCAACTTCCTGCCGACGCAACCTCACTATGAGCCCTCGCGGAGCATTCTTCAATCTCTTTGCAGCTACGTGTCCATTTTCCACTCGAGGGAGGTACTGGAAAAGGCGGTCGCTTAGTGGTTTACTTTGATGTGTTACAACTGTGTTTGTTTGACGGCACAGTTGCGCGAAGCTATGTTTCCATGCGAGGAACGCAGGTGTTATCCATGCTGGCTTCCTTCACTTTCCAATTACGAATATTCTTCGCTGGAAAGCACAAATTGTCCTATGCAGAATGGCTAGGCAGCGCCACCGAAGAAGCGCCGTCAGCCCCCTGTCCACTCACTAAGAAGTGATTGTATAAGGACAGGAGTCTCAGTGGTTTTTAGGTCTTCTGCAGGGCAGCAGGCGTAGGGGATATCGCACGCAGCCTGTAACCTGCAAATTGTACCAATGCCGACGAGACCAGTGTAACCTACTTTACAGGGGCAGTGTCGGCGTGAGAATAATTCTCGCACCCGAGACAACATATGCTGACACCATTCGATCTGTATACAGACAGAGGCGCCACTAGGTGTGGACTTTGAAGTCGTGTGTCCTCAAGCGCATAATTAGCGCGATGTAGAAGTAATTGTCCGCAATCTACTTGCAAATAGTGGAAAGCCAGGAAAACGGTAAATTTGACTCCACACACTCATGGTGGAGCACGCCTGCTGTAGACAGATGCCCGCATTGGATATTGCTTGCAGATACTACGCCTAAAGACAAAGGGGACCTCGACAACAGTTACTGTCGCTGCTTACATGAAACATACAGATACGCATCTGTGATGGGTGAAGATTGTAAAATTGACTTTGAGTCTCGTAACAGGTGCGGGATTTTCGTTTTCATTCTACCACCGTTGTACACCCGTGTGTATTGCGTGTATGGCGGACGTGCGCGTCTTCTATCCTCCGTTTCCATTCCACTATGTGGTGAACAACAATGGCAGTGTAATCTCCTTCCCCCATTATTGTAAACATCACTATACCAAGGCGTCTGAGTTTCACATCGTATTTGGAAAGTGAAACTTCTGCTGTGAACACTCGCTACGGGACCGGCGCAGCTGCTTTGCAGGGGGCTGCACTAGCCTTCGTTGTCGTCGAGTAATGCATACAGGAGGACAGACACCTGCCTGATTTTACAAGGGCATGGTGCGCAGTCCCTACAGTACCGGAATGCTTGCTGCGTTGCAGTGAAGTGTTAATTTCTTCCATATGCACATACGCACGCAAGGGGTGTATGCGAAGCCGTGAAGATTTAGCTGCGACACGCGTACCTGTATGTGCACGAAGAGAGGAGACAAACTTTTACATACATACGTGCGTGTTCACGGGCATGAGAAAAGTGGTGCCGCGTCGTGTCACAGTTGCTTCTGCGAGAAGGGGGAAGACACTGCCAAGCAATGGCTATCGCAAAGCTCCTTTCGTGAATAATGTCGGCACACGGTTTTCTGGTTGTGCTGATCGAGTCAGCTAAAGTGAAGTTTGGCCTCTTCGCATCCTGGTGTCTCAGCTACCAAAGGCTGTATAACAGATCCTAATAGGCAGGTGCGTTGCAGATGACGTTAACAAGCGACTGCCGCTACCTGGTGTCGCTAAGCTGTTGCCGGTGCGTCTAAAGGACTCCTGCTGCGCACGGTCTGCTGCTGGCAAGCCACTTTCACTGCTGTTGCGGCCGTAATCCACTGGCACCGCTGTTGGCGACACGTGCTGCTACTGGTGTTATGCCTGCATTTGTTGCAAGGACGGAACTATAGCTCTTGCAGCTGCAAAGCTCGCCGGTGCCAGCAAGCTGTGGCTGCTATAGCTGCTGCTGTTGAACGTTGTGGACATTTATGTTACACGAGTGGTGTGCTGTTAGTGCTGCTGCTTCTGCCGCACAGGAGTCACCGTCCCCACCGCTGTCTGCGTGCTGGTGAAGGAATAGAAATGTTGTTATGGCGAGCCGCCTCAGCCTGTTTTGATCCCTTCACTTGCATGTCGAGGCTGAATTCTGCTCGTGCTGCAGTTTTCCCTGTCAAATGTCGCTCTTCTTGTTACACAGCCGCGAGTGTTTTGACTCCACGTTAACCTCTATTCGACTGACTTTACCAGACTGCCTTTTTATGTTTGTTCTTAGTCTCGTATACGTTGCCTAACACGCCCAGACAACGTGCATGCGGTTAACGTGTGTAGTACGTTTATAACATTTCGTCGAAGTTGTAATATTGCGCATTTTTATCCTCCAGGGGCACTGTCCCTTCTCTGAGACAGAGACACACGTCAATCAGCCAGTGCGCATGGTAATCAACATTCTTTCTGCAAGAAGAATATCTACGCGGTTGCCAAAAACTGAGGCGCCATCCCGTGCCTAGCTGGCAGAAATGCATGCGCCGCCGCCTCCTGCACACGCGGAAGAAACCACCTAAAGGTCAGCTCCACAACCCCGGTAAACTCTGCTGCTGCTAATGTGTTATAAAGACAGCGACCCGCCGTGCAGGAGATAAGTGCAGAGAGACCCAGTGTGTGGGCGACCTCCATTCCTGTGAAAGACGCAGCATCGTGCGACCGCTACCGCATCCGGGCGAGTTCTGCCGCACGACCGCTAGCTGCGCAAGGCGAGAATTTTTCGCGAAAGAAAAGAGAGCAGCAACTCGTTGAGTATTCGCAAGTTTTTATACAATGAAGGCGGAAGCAAGCAACACCTGCGGTGTTCTCTTTTGAGGACCGGTGCGCAGAGATCAGTTCGAGAAGAGACTGACGACACGGAGATAAAGAAAATGTCGAAGTGAATCGAAGTTTTCCTCCGTAGAAAGACTTGCTTCCACGGCGGACACGAAGATTACTCGCCTTTCCTTGTCGAGAGAGGTTCCACTTTCACAGCGAGAAACGATTAGACAGCAGCACCTTGCGCGGCATCCGTGGCAGTTCTCTTCCCCGCATACATTATTTCTCTGGGAAAGGCTAAACAGGAGGAGGGTGGGAGGAGAGCCTGACCTTCCGCTCATTTGACCAGGTGCAGTCTACTTCCCTACCGGGAAATTTGTTGTCGCGAAGCACTGCATCCTCCATCTCTCCCAATTCACCAAAGAACCACGCGGAAAAAGGGGCAGCTTAGACGCGCAACTTTCCATGATACGCGAAAATAAAGATAACCACAGAGAGCGAACGTGAAGTTGGGGATCCTGTCTACTCACTTGCATTTTACCTCCTTGACGCTCCTCTATGCATCCGCTCAGACGCGTCCAGCGTGTAACCAAGACGAAACGCAGAGGCCGCAGGCGCAGCAGCAGCAGCTGCTGCAGCATCCGTCTTCGCAGCAGACGAATAAGGAGCAGCAAAATAACAACAACCAGGCGAACAGCACCAGCGACAGCCACGGACGGTCCACCACCGGCAGCAGTGGGACACTATCTCCCTCTGCGAGCAGCAGAGAAAAAAAAGACACCACCAGTGGCAACAGCACCAGCAACTGCTCCGGCGAAGGCAGGTACAGGCTCAACAACTGCGACGTTGTCTTGCGCACCGGCGCCCGGAGGCTTCTGCCGCAGCAGCAGCAACACATCCGCTGCTGCAAAAAAGAAGAGCAGCAGCAGCAGCAGGACCAGGAATTCTGTCACCCAGGCCCCGGCTGCACCTGCTGGGCATCAGGGGGTGGAGCAGCGACAACAACGCTTAAAGCAGCAACACCAGCAGCTGTCACAGCAACACCGACCGCTGTAACAGCAGCAGCGGCGGGTGTAGCAGCAAAACCAAATAGCGGCGGTCGCGTGCGTGTTGCCGACTACAGCAGTGCATCCGGACGAAAAGGAGTAGCAAGACTGGTTCAGCAAAATTTTGCTTTGTGTGTGTCCGCTTTCTCGTGTGTGTACAGGTGCATGCGTAGAAGTAATATGTAGATTAACGCGTCTATGTATCTGCTTCATACATATATTTATCCATACATATATAGATAGAAAGGTAGCCCTACACACATGTGTGTTGTACCAGTTGCACTCTCATACATAGGCATATACGTATGTACAGAGATACCTTCTGCATAACACGTACGTATGTATATACGTATAGCAATTCATAGATATATATATGTATAAATAAGCAGACCTCCAAACGTGTGTCCTGCACCTGTTCCACTTTCACACATAAGCATATGTATATGAATATCTTCTGCACGCACACGGACATATGTATATATATAGCAGTTCATCCGTATATATGTAGATAAGTAGGCCTGTACCCATGTGTATAGTACCTGTTGCACCTTCATACATATGCACGTGTATATACATATCTTCTGCACACACACGCACATGTCCATACATAGAAAATTGACTTGATACAAATACATCTAAACGTGAAGGTATTGCCTCGAGAAATGTGTCTTCGTAAGATGGTCCGGTGAGCAGGAAGGAGACGGAGAGAGTTCTGCGGAGAGAAGACGACGTGCGCGGTGTGCAGCAGCAAAACAGCAACAGAAAAGACGGGAGATAGAGGACCAGACAAAATGAAGACGTTTTACTGCGTGCCTCTGACAGATCTTGCCAACGACACCATCTCCTGTTTTTCCATTGGCAGCAATGAGTTTGTCGTCGGGACGCAGGCGGGGGATATCCTGCGCTTCTCTTTCCCTGCCGCAGCAGACCCTGCAGAGGTGCGTGCTTCCCTGCTGCTTCTCGGGCCCACTTTTCGTCGAACTTTCCATGAATCGTCTGCATGCGCAGGTGCAGAATTTCTCATCTCCGCGCACGTGGGCGTGGTGGACACACCTGCATGCGGCGATGTGTCTGCACGCATGAATACATACACATGTATGAAAGAATGTCTCTCTCTATATATATCTGTGTGCATGCGCGCATAGAGACAGATGGCTACGCATATGTGTGCGGGCGCCATACGTAAGTCGATTTCTTCATCGTTTTGGACAAAGGGAAGATTTATCTGCCATTCCCTGCTTTTCCTCTCCGCCTGCTTACGTTGGTCTGTACACACCTGTGGCCCGCAAACAAATATAGAGACGGAGACGTATTTATTTACGCTCGACTTGTGTGGACACGTATTCTACCGGGCCACTGCTGCAGGGACGTCTGCTTCTCTCTGTGTGGCTCTGGCCGTCCCACGTGTAAATAGTAGGAGGAGAAGACGCGCAGCGGCGCCGGGCCAGAAAAACGCGCTGCACGGCGGCTGTGTCCGAGTATGTTGTCCACATACATTCGCCCAACATATCGAGAGAAGCGAAAGGCAGTTATGTGTGCAAACGCTTCTGGGCAGATGCCGACTGCTGGTGAACAGAAACGGTGACCTGCTTATATATGTGTGCGCCTATTAATGTCTGTATATGTATGTCTCTCTCTGTATATGAGTATAGGTATATACAGATTTATCTGTGTGCATATGAATGTGCGTATGTATATATGTGTATCCGTGTCTACACACATAGGGATATATGTGTGTGTAGGTATCTCTGTGCACATAGAGGTATGTATATGTAAGTACATCTGTGTAGATAAATATGTATATGTGTGGGTGCGTGTCAGTACGTGTATGTACATATATACGCGTATGTGTGTGGGGGCGTGGTGCAGTACTACGTGATGTGCACATCTTCTCCGTTTCTACCGCCTTTTTATCAACGCGAGAGTCTGCGCGCCGCATGCAAATGGATACACATTAGATATATACGTGTCTGTGTCGCCGGGGTGGTGGCACGGAGAAAACATGGGAAGTCCTGCACCATCGCAGCGGGGGTATCATGCGCGCGAACATGCGGAGGTATTGCTCGTAGCAGCAAATGGTGTCTCATGCAGCAGATGCATCACGCCTCCGCTCTTTCATACACGAGCCTCCACACATAGGAGAATGTATTCAAAATTATATGTGTGTGTGTGTATGCACGTACACGTATTACACGAATGTATACACACACGTAAATGTGTGCGTATATACATATATATACATATGCGTGTATATATGCATATATGTGTGTATACAATTATGTACATATCTATATACATATAAGTGTATGTGCGTGTGTACATATGTATACGTATATGCATATGTGTATGTGTGCGTATATATATACATGCGTGTATAAACATGTACGTATTTGTATATATGCATAAGTGTATGTATGCGCACACACATATATATGTGTGTGTGTGTATATCTCTACATACGTGTAGATGTGTATGAGAAAACATGCATACGTGTGTGTTTACTATTTTCTATGCGAATACACGTATGTACAGGCAAATCTCTTTATTTATTCATGGAAGTTTGTACGAAGAAGCGTGTCTACGTACCTCTCTAAACATGCATGCAAGATAATATATATGTGTAGACGCTTGATGGGAAGTTCTCGACTTTGCGCGTTGGAAAAACGTGGAGAAGTGTTGTCAGGAGAGAAGACAAGGAAACTTCTCTTCTCTGTGTGCTCCCCTCTCTGTTCACGAAGCATGAAGCACAGAATCACCCTCTTGTCATGTCTTCGTCTTTTTTTCCCGTTTTTCACAGGCATTCACGTGCATCCGCGTGGGTCAACTTTCTTCGCCTTTCCCGCTTCTTCGTCTCGCTGCCTTTTCTTCCGTTTGTCCTTCCGCTCTTCTCTGCTCCGGCGTCTGTGTGTGCCCGAAAAAAAGAAGTCTCCTGCCCGCGCCGCAGAGGAAGAGCCTTCATCATCCCTTATGTGTTGCTCTTCGTAAATACAAGCATCTACGTTCATAGACGTATACGCACCTTCATCTACACAAGCGTATGTATTCGAGAATATATATATATATACTTCTCCATGTATACAAGCATATACAATCATATATATATATATATGTACACGCACTGCGTCCTCTTTCTTCCCGTTCTCTCTCTGTTTGTAAGTTTGATTCGGATGGTTTCTGCACGTGTGTAACGGACAGCAGCCCGGCACGGCTCCTCCGCACGCGCCTCGCGCTGCTGTATAAACTTTACGACCAACGGGTGGGAGGTTCTCTTGCTGACTTCTATGTCCCCTACCACTGCCGCTGCTGCTGCTTTTCTGCTGTTACGATTCTGCTGCTACGATTCTGCTGCTGCTGGCCGCTTCTCTGCGCTCCTCCTGCCCGCTGGCAGTGCCGGAGGCCTCTTCGAAACTGATGCGCTGCTGCTGTGGGTCAAGGCTGTCGTCCTGCTGCTGCTCGGGAAGCCTTACTGCTGTCACTCCTGTTGTCACGCTCTGCTGCTGCTGCTTAGGTGCTGCTGCGTAGGCGTTGCTGCTGCCGCGTTGGTGGTGCTGCTGCTGTTGCTGCGTAGGTGCTGCTGCTGCTGCTCCTGTTGCTGGTGTCCGTACCGCGGTTGCTGCGCTGTTGCGTTGACGGCTGCTGCTCCTGCTGTGCTCCTGCTGCCCGTGTTGCGCTGGTCCCGCCGCCGCTGCTGCTCCTGCTGTATTGCTGTTGCCACTCGTGCTGCTGCTGCTGCTGTGGGGCAGGTGGCGGATAGCGCAAAACTGCAGAAACAACTGCGAATCAGCGACGGCAAAAAGATTGAGAAAGTGACGCTGCTGCAGCCGTTGCAGCTCATTTTCTGTCTCGCAGGTATACCACCTTTCTAAGTTATTCTACAGAGATATGAATACATCTCTTACTCGTTTTCTCTCTTTCTCTTTATATATATGTATACTGACTGCGTATCTGTATATACGTGAATATACGTATCTGTCCCTCTCTCTACATATATATGTATATATGTACATGTGCGCTAACCACGTATCTGTATATATATATATATATATGTATGTCTCCCTCTCTCTCTCTGTATATGTGTGTTTATATATATGCTAAGTATCTATCTGTATATATGTATGTATATACGTGTCTCTGTATTTCTCTCTCTGTCTTTTTCTCTCGGTAAATCGCTGCCAATATAAACACTCTCATTTTAAGAAAAGGAAAAGTATATCATCTCTTGTCTTTCTCTTCTTCACACATGTGTGTGTATCTTTGTCTAGGCGCTGCCTGTTTCTCTGTGTCACTCTTTTTCACACTCCTGCAGTTCCCTATCTCTGACCTCATCCCTATAGATAGATAGGTAGGGACACTTGTCTCCATGTACGAACTTCGTACACATATACATATGTGTATATATAGATATGTATTCATATATACGTATCTATATCTCTGCGAGAATGTCCAGCATGTATATATGTGCGTATGTAACGTATATATACATATTTACGTATCTACGCCTCCGTGAGAATGTTCAGCATGTATATATATGCGTATCTATATCTCTGTGGCAGTGTCGAGCCCCCGAGCATATCAAGTGCATGTAGGCGTGACAGCACGTGAAGGTCGTGTGTGTCTTCCTTTCTCTCTGCGTATATTCTTCCTGCGAACGGTTCCACATACATACACGCGTGTACACAGCTATCAGTTTCTCTATATCTCTCTATATTGTCTCTCTCTCTTTCCCTGTGTATTTCTGTGTATTTTCTACAAATGTTTTTCTTTCTTCTTTCGCTGTGAGCAGCCGTGCCATGCCCGCACACCTGTCTATAAAGACGCCCGTCATTTGGACGCCCGTGTACGTGGTAGCTGCTGCTGTCTCTGTGTGCCTGTACGTATGTGTATATATACTTCCGCGGCGTATATGTTTGTATGCTACTTCTAGCCACCACCCACGTCTGATTCTTTGAGAAAGGCGTCTCTCGCTTCCTCTCTCTTTTCAGCTGTCCCTCTGTTTCTCTCTGTATACGTCTGTATGGATGTCTCTGTCTGTTTTCACGTGGAGAACTTCTTGTCTATACTTGCGTATTTCTCCCTCTTCCCAGCCGCCTGTGTTTTTCTGTGTCTCTCTATGTATGTCGACCTGTCTTTCTCTGTGTTTCTCTGTGGAGGCGATTCTCTCTGTTTCTGTGTGTGTGTGTGTGTGTGTGTGTGAAGTGCCTTTCCTGCTCTCTCTATACGTAAATATCTTTCTCTCTATATATATACAAGTGTGTGCAAAGAAGTGCGTTGAGTCTTCCTATCTGTGTGTCTTGATATATTTACGCGAGACTCTCGATGTCTCTTTGTGTGCGTATACTTGTGGACTTTCTTCTGTTTCTCTCACTTACTCTCTTTCTCTAAAAATGCTGCTTCATGTGTGTCTCTGCCCCCCTCTCTTTTTTCCGTACATATATATGGATATATATGCCTCTGTGAATGTTTCCGTGTGTGTCTCCGGGTATGACTCCGTCTCCCTCTCTTTCTATGCATATGTATATAAATATGTATGTATATGCTTCTTTCTATGCCTCTGTGTGTGTCTGTGTCTCTTCCTCTCTGTATACGTATATGTATACCTGTGTAGATGCGCCTTCGTATGGGCGAGCATGGGAAGGAGATAACTCGCGTAGAAGGTAGTAGACCTGCGTCTTTGCACCGCTTCCCCATTTTTTCCCCGTGCGGCCATCTCCATCACATGTTTGCCTACGAGAAACAGGGCACTTAGTTTGGGCGCTTCACTTTGTTTTGATTCCTTGCAGCAGCAACAGCAGCAGCAGGTGGGGGGAAATAGCAGCAGGAACAGACTTTTCTGCACCAAGAAGTCCGAGACTCACCCAGGGCGGCGGGCACATATAGTAGCGCTGCTGCTTGTCCACCAGCAACTGATTAAAGGAAGGAGGAAGGCGGCCACAAATATGGAAGAAGCAGGAAGGAAGTCAGGGAGAGTCGAGGAAGGGAGCTGTGTAGTGCAGGAAGGAAGCTAGAGAGTCCACAAGGCTGCTAGAGACCTAGAAGGAAGGTAGGGAGTCCCCACGAAAGGTAGAGAGATTGTAGGAAGGAAGGCAGAGAATCCAGGAGGAAGGCAGAGGGTGTCCCAAGCGAATCGCAGGGCACGGCAAGGGTGGGAAGAAAAGTGGGAGGCATGTAGGCGTTGTGTGGAGCGAGTAGTCGTGTGCTTTGTCGCGCTGGCTGCCATACAGCAGCAGGCAGGGGAAGCCGAGGAAGAGAAGTGTTGAGAGAGGAAGCTGGGCGGTAAGAAAGTATGTAGAAGAGGGAGCAGCAGGTGCAGCAGCAGCAGGTGAGGGAGCAGCAGCAGGTGGAGCAGCAGCAGCAGGTGGAGCAGCAGCAGCAGATGGATCAGCAGCAGGTGGAGCAGCAGCAGCAGGTGGAGCAGCAGCAGCAGGTGAAGCAGCAGCAGCAGGTGGAGCAGCAGCAGACGTAGGCGGGCAGATTTTTGACGGGGAGAAGTGGCAGCCGAGGAAGCGCGGCAGGAGGGAGGGAAGAAGAAGAGACACGAGGAGCAGCAGCATCACAAGAAGGAAAAGGAGAAAGGGAAGGTAGGAGGTTGTTGGGGTGGGGTGGAGGGGACGTGCACGGCAGGCAGGACACGTGTAGAAGGGAGAGCAAATTTTCGAAGAGACGCAAGGAGAAATCCCGAGGCAGCAAGTGAGAAAAGGAGAACGCGCACTTCAGAGGAGGAAGGAAAGGCGGGCAACAAGTGAAGAAGAGAGGGAAAGCGCTGCTGCAGTTTGCCAAGAAGAGCCCCCCGAGGAAAGGGAAGGGAAAGGGGAATAGAGAGAAAGGGAGAGGGCCAGAAAACAGAAGAAGAGAAGGGAGTGCAGGAACAAGACGGAACTCTGCTACTCAGAAGGGCAGCAACTCTCCCCCAGGCAGAAGTATTCGCCAAGTGTATTAAAAGAGTCAAAAAAGAGGGAGAAGACGGGAGAGAGACACAGCAGCGGAGAGGGGGGGAAATTGAAGAGAAAAACGGAGAGAGAAAGAAGCAGCCCGCGTCGACCTCCTCTCTGTCACTGCCGCGGCATTTCCTCTTTTCTCCTCCCTTCTTCTCTTGTCCCTCTGTGTCATTCCCTTGATCACGGGGTCCTGTCTGCACTTTTTCTTCTGCACTTTTTCTTCTGCATTTTTTCTTCTGCATTTTTTGTTCTCTGTTCGTTTCTGTGTTCATATCTTCCCACCTTTCCATCGGGGTTGCCGTGTCTTCCCTCTCTTTCTCGCTCGCGCTGCGTTGTCGCCGTTTGCTGCTCCTGCTGCTGCGTCCTTTGCCTCCCGTTTCCCTTCCCTTTTTTTCTCTTCTGGGCTCCGCCGCGCACGGTCTCCTCTTCCTGCTGCTTGCTGCCGTTCTCCGTCCGCTCCTTCTCTTCGCGTTTCGCTTCTGGTCTCCCAGCCATTTTGTGCTGCGCTGCCCCCCCTCTCTTCGTTCTCGTCTTCTTCTCGGCTGCTGTCTCGCTGGTCTTCTTCTCCCTGCCCTCCTATAAATCTCCCGTTGCTCTCCTCTTCTTCGCCTTCCTCTTCTTCGTCTTTTTCTGTTTTGTGTCGCCAGCTCTCTTTTGCTTTTCCAATTTTTTGTCTCTCGTCCATTTCCTGGCCGTCTCGTCTGCGCCTCCTTCGCGTCCTCTGCCCCCCCCTCTTCTTCTTTTGACTGAAGGGCTGACTCTCCGTCTCTTGGAGCGCGTGCGTCTGTGTGTGCTGCTCTTCCTGCTTGGCTTCTCTCTTCTGTTGCTTCCTTGCTATGACTTTCTACTGCGACTACGAGTACTACTACTACTACTACTACTAACGTCCCCGTTTAAAATGTTTTTTGTCTTTTCAGTTCTCTTCTTCTCTTTCTTCCCTCCTCTATTCTTCTCTCTCCTTTTCCCCCTATTCCTGCTCGTGTCCTTTTCATCCTGTTCCTTTCTTCTCTCCCGTGTTCTCTTCCCTTCTTCTTTTCTTCTTTTCTTTCCCGATTCTGTGTATCACAGTTTCGTGTCCCTGTCATTTCTCCTCCTCTTCATCCAGCCCTTCCGCGTCTTCGATTTCCGTCCCCTTCTTTTCCGCTTTCTCTTCCTCGTTGCATCATCTTTCTTCTCTTCTCCATTGCCCTTCTTGCCTTCCTCTTCTGCTGCAGATGGACAACTGCATATTCTCCCGTCGAGTCTCAACGCGGCAGGTATCATCCTCACTAAAGGTAAGCCGCAAGCACGCCGCAGCAACCG
>KL647297.1:1369939-1437147 GCA_000727475.1 Sarcocystis neurona
TCTCTCTATATATATATGTATATATATGCCTCTCTCTCTCTCTACATATATATATATATATATATGCGTCTCTCTCTATATGTGTATGCCTGTCTCTCTCTGTGAATATGTATACATGCGTACAGGGAGAGATACAGAGAGACGCGTACACACATATATATGGGTGGATGGTGTAGAGAGAAAGATAGACAGAAGCAAGAAGCGTCGTGTTCCCTTTTTTTTTTAGAGAAGTGGAGAGACTCTCCGAACGTGAGGAGGGACACATAGAGGAGAAGGAAGAGGAAGACACAAAGAAGAGAAAACAGCCAAGCTTTTGCTGTTTTTCTGCCGGCTGCCTTTCTTCTTCTTTTTCAGTCTTGTGCGTACCGTACTTGGTCGGTGTTACTGCTGGGGGACAAGTTGAAATATACAGCATTCACGGCCTGACGCTCTGCCAGTCCCTGCGACTGCCCCTCCCCGTTCGAGCAGCAAGCAGCGATGGCTCTTCGTGTATTCTTCTCGCCTCGGGGACGTCGGTCACTTGCCTTCTCCCCGTCCCCTTGCGACAGCAGGTCTGTGCTGCCTTTTCTTTTTTTCCTTCCTCCTTCTTCGGGCGTCTCCGGCTTCTTGCGCCTGTTGCTCTACTTCCTCAAGATAGGGCAAGCGTCTCCTCTTTGTCTTGTGGATATATGTCTGTCTGGATGTTCACATATAAAAACAGAGACGTGTAGAGAAAAAGGAAGAGATACAGAAAGAAAAAGAAACAGACGCACCGACCATAGATATGTATATGTGTATATATGTTTACGTATATTCTGGGGGCGTTGGATATGAGGTTGTGTATATATATATATATACATATATGTACAGAGAGATGCAAGAATCATAGGCGTGTATATGGTGCGACAGGGTTGGATACATGATTACGTATATAGATGTATGTATGTAAATACACATATATATGTATATATGTATTTGTTGCGAGGGGGTTTAATATGCCGGGTTATATATATATATGTTGCGACGAGGTTGGATATGGGGTTGTGTATATAGATGGATATCTACATAGATATATGTATATCTATGTGTATGTTGGGCTGGCGGTGGATACGGGGTTGTGTGCGTATATATATATATATATATATGTTGATACTATAGGGTGTGGGGTTCCATCTACAGATGTGTGTATATATATATGTATATTTATAATATTTATATTGTTTATATATTGTCAATATTTATATTGTTAATATTTATATTTATATATATGTGAGAAGGTTGAATATGGGGAAACTCATGCATGCAAATAACGGAAAATGTGCCCCCCCTGCACACGCCTCCCGGGATTAGAAGGGGGGGAGATGTTGAGGGAAATTGGCTCTGGACCGGTGCTCGTATTACACGTGCATTCAGCTGTACAGACACCCAACCTATACCCGCAAAAGCTATATATATATATATATATACTAAAATACCATATATATATATGTACAGAAAATATATATCAAGATACATGTACAAACCCTCTCTCTCTATATATAGATATATACAGAAAACATATGTGGATATACACGGACACAGACACTCTCTGTCTACCTATCTACATATATGTATATATGTACAGAAGGTATATATGTTTATATGAATGCAGATACTCTCTCGCTCTCTACATATGTATATATATATGTACAGAAGATACATATGAATAAGCTTGTGCAGATACTCTCTCTCTCTGTCCATATATATATATATATATAGAGGTACAGAAAGTATATATGAATACAGGTATGCACAGAGATTTTATATGTATGTGCAGAGAGTTAATGCAGGGGGTTGTGTGGGTGTATAGTGAAGAGAGATGGGCAGGGGGTGACTTCGTTTCTGTTTTACTTCGCCAAGAAGGTGGTCCTGCAATACACGTCTACAACACAAATTTTCCTTCTCTTCTCCGTCTGTCTCTCCGCGACGAAATACACGATCTTTATACACCCCTATACTATATCTATATATGCAGGGAACGATATGTATATATATATATATGTAGGGGGAAGAGAGAAATGTACTTCTATGCGCCGCAGGAGGGCGAGGAGCTCGTACACGTCTCTGCCGAAGATTTACAAGTGCTGCCTGCTCTTTCGCAACCGCACAAAAGAACTATACGTACATATATATATATATTTATATACATCCGCATGTATACACGTGTCAGTACATCTATCTATCTATCTATATATATATAAGACATCTATATACATACATGTTAGCGTATATATCAGTCCACGTACAGGTGAGTATACCACAAGATTGCACTTTGTAGCTCTCTATACGTACGTATATATATACGTCTCTGGATCCACAGACATAAGACATATATTACATATAATATATGTATGTATCATAGAATACATATCATATCTAGTAGTAAGTATTACATATGCTGCGTTATATATATATATATTATATGTATTATATACATATATTCGTTTGTATATGTAGATGTGATTGGGATGCATATGCAGTTGAATACGTATGTGATGTATGTATATTCTATGATATACGGTATTGATATATGTATATATTAGATTAGATAATATATATGTATATATCACTTTATATGTGTTATATATGTATATATGTTATATGTAGCTGTCAGGGGAATATGTATGTGCGTTTCAATATAAAATATTACAGACGTGAGGCCAGGACGTGGGACACATGGGGAGAGAGCAAAGGCAGCGAGGCTTTTTCTGGTGCTGCTGCTGCTGCGTCTGAGGGAAGTTGCTGCTGCCGAAGACGGCAGCTCGAATGTACGTGGAGACGCTGCTGCAGCGGGTGGACGGAAGAACTGCAGTGGGAGATTTTCGCCCTCGCGTCACACGTATTTGGCCTGTGCTGCTGGGTCTGCTGCTGTTGTCGGTGCTGCACGCGTGTGACCTGCTGCTGCTACTGGCGATGAAAGCGGCTGCTGCCTTTTTCCCGCTGCTGCTGCTGCTTCTCGAGCGGCTGCTGCGGAGTGTGCGGTTCCCGTTGCTGCACGCTTGTGAACTGCTGCTTCTGAAAGAACGTGTTGCTGTCGTTGTTGCGTGCGTCTGTGGACTGCTGCTGCTGCAGTTTCTGCGTCTCTCCATCGCTGCTGCTGCTGCGTGTGTCACTGCTGCTGCTGCTGCATGTGTGCGTGGGCCTGTGCTGCCGCTGTTGCTGCTGCTGTCCTGTGCAGCTGTATAAGTTGCTGCTGGAGGGCCGTCCTCGGGAGGCGTTGAATCTTCTGTCTGCAAATTTCAGCCCGGACGATCCACGGCGGGTATGTTCGTCTTCCGTTCCCCCCCTGCCCGCCTGCAGGAGCTGCTGCACGTCGTCTTTTCTCGTCCATTTCCTTCTCCGACCACAGGAGTTTGTTCAGCTTTGGGCTGCCCGTTCTCACCCGTTGCACTTTTCCTCTCCTTTCTCTGCTGAAGACCGAGAGACTGCAGCTGCTTCGCCGAGGCGATTGCTGTCACCAAGTCGATCTTGTCTTCCACCTTTACCTCTTTTCTTCCTCTTTTTATCCTTCTCGTCTTCTTCTTCCTTTGCCTCGTACTGTCGCGCACGCGTGCATATTTGTATTTCCTTCCTCGTCAGCTGTCTCACGTTGCCGGGGGTGTGTAATTTCTCCTACCCGCACGAGTCTTCTCCCTTCCCCCTTCCCCCCGGGTCGGCGCACTTCTGATTCATTTCTTCTTCTTTGAGTCATCTGCTCTCCCTCTTTCTCAGACGGTCTTCTTCCTCTTCTCCTTGTACTCTTCCTCCCCGTCGTCTTTGCTCCGCCTCTCTGACGCCGCTGCGTCTGCCGCGTCTTTTTCCTCCACTCGATCTCGGCATCTCGTCTCTTGCTGCTGCTGCTGCTGCTCCTGCTGCTGTTGCTGCTGCTGCTGTTGCTGCTGCTCCTGCTCCTGCTGCTCCCGCTGCTGCTGTTGCTGCTCCTCCTCCTGTTGCAGCATCTGCTGTTGCTGCAGCTGCCGCTGTTGCTGCTGCTGCCGCTGTTGCTGCCGCGGCTGCTGTTGCTGCTGCGGCTGCTGTTGTGGCTGCCGCTGTTGTGGCTGCTGCTGCACTTTGTCTGTGTGTCTGTCTCTTTCTCTTTGGTTGTAGCAGTTGCATGAGAAAAAGTGTGTCCCATTGCAGAGAAACTAGAGAATTCTTTCGTTTTTTGAACAGTCTGAGGATCAGCACCAACAAGACAGATGGGATGGGGTTGCTGTTGGGGGAATACTCTTCAACACTTCGCAGCAGTACTTCGGAACGTTTCAAAAAGAGTCGTGAGAGGGAGAGACAGAAAAGGAAGAGATAAAAAGAAGTGGAATAAGAGAACGCGGGGAAAAAAGAGCATGGGACAGAGCGAGAGACAGGAAGAGTCGAGGAGAATGTTGCTGATGAGAGGGTGGAGTAGAAGAAGGAAAAGAAGAACAAGAGAGACCGAACAGAGAGAGGAATAGAAGAAAAGAGAAAAAAAGAGAAGCGCCCGAGAGAGAGTCTCGACGGAACTGCTGCTGCTGAGAGAGAAAGAGCGAAGAGTAGAAGAAGCAGAAGCAGAGAAGAAGAAGAAGAAGCAGTCAGACAGAAGCAGCAGCAGACAGACAGAAGCAGCAGCACACAGAGGGATGCAGCAGCAGACAGAGAGAAGCAGCAGCAGACAGAGAGAAGCAGCAGCAGACAGAGAGAAGCAGCAGCAGAGAGAGAGAAGCAGCAGCAGCAGAGAGAAGCAGCAGCAGCAGAGAGAAGCAGCAGCAGCAGAGAGAAGCAGCAGCAGACAGAGAGAAGCAGCAGCAGACAGAGAGAAGCAGCAGCAGACAGAGAGAAGGAGAAGAAAGGAAGATGAGAAGAGAGTCGCTCTACAGAGAGAGAGAGTCAAGTAAACAGTTTTTGTCGAACTTCGCTTTCTGCTGCGCCTCATCCTCGCGTCGGTCGTTCCGGAAGAAGAGCAGCAGGGAAGGACTTGCCTATCTGAACAGTTGAGAGACTTTCTTCCCCTTTTTTCTCCGTCCCTTTTATCCCGTCATTTCTTCAGCAGCAGCGCCGCCAAGGCGTGGCAGATCCCGCATTGGAAGAGAATAGAAAGGAACTTCTTCTTCTGCTGCTCTTTTGTACCTCGTCTTCGCTTCCTCCTCTTCCTACTCCTCCCACCACTACGGCGACGACTACCACCACCTCTTTCCTGCAGCAGCAGCAGCAGAGTGGCCCACGTGTTGACACTACGAAAGACGGAAAAAGTTTTTCTCCTTCCATTTCTTCTTCTTCTCCCATTTCTTCTTCTTCCTCGTCTCCGTCGTATCTCTTTTGCTCGTCTCCTCCTCCCTGTACCAGAACCCGTTTCATCTTTTTCGCAGCAGCAGCAGCAGCAGAGACTGGCCCACGTGGGACTGAGAGGAGGAGAGGGAGGGAAGTTGGCTCTCTGTGTAGACGTCGCGTTTTGCGTTCTTCTTCGCCGCTCCTGCTGCTGCCACGCGTGCCTATTTGCATCCTGTCAACAGCAACAGCAGCAAGAGATAACAGGCGGGTTTGTTATTTGCTGTCGCAACTTGCTCCATGCTGCCCCCTTGCCACCACCTTCTTCACGCCCTCTCTGCATTTCTGGCGATAGGTAGAAGAGATGGCTGAAGACGTGACTTTTTTTTCTCGAAGAAAGAGAACATCGAACCGTTAGGGAAGTGGGCCGCTCTCCTCGCATCGCTGGGATGGACGGTGATTTCTGACGTGCTATGCGTGTCTTCTTTCTTGTTCTCTCGATAAAACGGATTCGTTGAACAAGTCTTCTTGCTGACTTCTTTTTCATTTGCCGCCAGAGATTCGTTCCTGCTCGCTTCCCGCACAGCCCACCGCGGTTCTTCATCTGTTTCTCTCATTCTTCGCATGGCAACAACGAAAAGAAAAGGAAGAAGAAGCAGCAGCAACAGAAGCAGCAGCAGAAGTAGCAACAGAAGCAGCAGCAGAAGCAGCAGCAGAAGCAGCAACAGAAGCAGCAGCAGAAGCAGCAACAGAAGCAGCAGCAGAAGCAGCAACAGAAGCAGCAGCGGAAGCAGCAACAGAAGCAGCAACAGAAGCAGCAGCCCCCCCCCGCACGCACAGTCTCTCGCGCTCCCAGCCGTTTGTTTTTCTCTGTGTCTCTGCTATTCTCCGCTGCCTTCCGACTGCTACTTTGTTTTCAACGCGTGCAGGCCGAGGAAGTCGGCTTCTTTCATAAACTTGCTGGGTGGATCGACTTTTCTCACCTGGAGTTCCCTGCTGCATTTCGACGATTTTCCTACGGGACTGTTGATGTGCTGCACATCATCTGTGAGTTTTCCTCTTCGATCTTTACTCTCTTTCTTATTTATATGTGGCACGACTTTGTCTCTTCTCTTCTGTCTCTCTGTATGTATTTTTATCTGCACGTGTGTGTATCTATGCATGCATATATATGTAGATCTCTACCAACACGTCCGCCTTCATATCACAAAATATCGATTTATATATACACACATATATATATGTATACATATATACATATATATACACGTATATCTGTACATATATATATATATATATGTATATATAGGTGATTTAACTCTGTACAGTTGAATAACTACGTGTGTCTGGGTGACTCGCGACTCAACAGGAAGACCTGGAGACAAATAAATTTATTACGTAACACTTTTATTTGTGTGTACTACACTGTACGCAATCTATATTTCTTACACATGTACATATATATACATATGCCTCTCTGGCCTCTCTCTCCCTATATATATATATACGTGTACTCTCTCTTTTTCCCCGTACACATATACATACATATATTGTAGATATATCTCGATATACACGTCTGCCTCCGTGGTCTGTCTCTCCTCCCCCCTACACATATATATATATATGTATATATGTATATCTCCTTATATTTACAAACGTAATATTGTGTAGAGTATCCTACGTATTCCCGTCTGCCAGCCTGCTCTTCTCTCTGTTGCTCCCTCTCTGTCTCTGTCTCTGTCTTTCTCCGCATGCATTTGTCCACGTAGATATATATAGATAGAAAGATATGGTAGATCCCTACGTATGGTGGTGTGTGTGTATATGTTTGCGTCTCTATTTTTGTGTCTGTATAAGTTATTTGCAGCGCACCTGCCCACAAATCTCTTCTGTCCCCTTCAGCAGGGAGTGGTGTATCTCTCAATTTTTTTGCATGCGCACTTCTTCCCCACGCAAGGAAGCACAGACATTTATTTCCTCAAATAGTGTAGAGCAAACGGCGTTTTCCCCAACATATATATATGGGCCAATCTACTTGCAGCTATCCTCGTGAAGAGTGCATGCGCACGTGTCTGTAGTGGCGACGCGCGCGAATGCCTGTCTATTTGTTTCTTTGAATTTCCTTTTCCCGGAAATTTGGAGAGAAGTGATTTTCTTCTCCTTTCATGAGAGAGATGACGCCGCCAAAACATGTGTCCACCTTTTTATCACCCACGCCTCATGCAGAAGAGAGTCTTCGACGTCTGCTGCCCCAGCAAATCCCCGCTCACACCCATACACCAGGCACTATGTGTTTATATATATAAATCTATCCATGCGTCTGTAACGTAGACAGCACACTGTGGACCTGCGAATCAAAACGCATGCGTCGCGATATATATGCGTGTCCTGTGCCTCTCTATTTCTCCCCTTATCTCTCCCTATGCCTGTCTCATGAGCCACACGTCATGTGTATACATCTATGTGTGTGTGTGTGTGTGACTATAAATGTAAATTAATATATCCAAATTGGTGTATATTCCTGTACATGTGGCTGCCCATATATATCGATATACAAGTAAATATATATATGTGTATATATGTCTCTGCCTCTGTGTGTGTGTACACCTCCCTCTATCTCTCTGTGTCTCCCTCTCGATATCTCCCCCTCTCTATATCTCTCTTTTTGCTGCTCTCTGTGTCTCCCTCTGTATCGTTTTATTTTCCCCTCTATATGGCCAACTCTGTCTCTCCCTTCGTCTCGCTGTCTCTGCCTCTGCGTCTCGCTGCCTTGCTGTCCGTGTCTCTCTGTGTGTGCGTCTTCATCTTTCCGTCGATCTCTGCGCCCGTCTCCGTCTCCGTCTCTCTCTGTTTTGTGGACGCCTCTGCAGCTCGGTACTCGAGAGCAAGTTGCGTTTCTGCCCCTCGCGCTGCTCTCTTCACATATATACGAAAGACGCTGCACACGTACATACAAGTGTTTATCTTTACATATATATATATATATGTCTTTATAGATATATATATATCCTTCTCTTCCTCTCTCTGTCTCTCTGTATACATATATATATATATATGTACTGCTGCTGCTGCTAGACACGCACGTAAACTAACAGCCGTATATATTATCCGGGTACACAAGTATTAGTACACTGCTTATCCATATACCTACCTGTATATCTCTCTCTCTATATAGTACTATCCCTCATATCAATATGTTTACATTTATATGTGTACTACTATACTTCATATTTATCTACAGATACATACGTATACACACTAGTGTACTTCATGTACGTATACACATACATATACACGTATATATATGTATGTATTAGTATACTTCATATCCATATCTATACATGTGTGTGTATGTATATATTTGAATGTGTATATATGTATATACACAGCCGCTCTCACGTCTTTCCTTCTGATGCTGCGGCGTGCGGGAGAGAGGGGACGCGCGCATGCATTTCTCTTTCTCGATACGAATGCAGTACTTCATTTCCGGAGGTTCATCTCCTTCTTTTTCTGTTTTTTGTTCTCCTTTCCCTTCTTAAAAATTGGATAACATGGACGTGCATGTCCTCCGCGGGGCCCGTCTCTGTGTGTGTGCGTCTGTCTTTCTCTCCGTCGCAGCATTCTGGGCTGCCTACCTCCCTGCCTGGTGGCAAACTCCGCAACTTTATCGAGCCGTGGCCAGCGGCAATTCTTCGTCTTCTTGCAAAGGACTTGAGCCGGATTTTGTCCCGCCCGCAGTCCCCATCGCTGCCTTCAGTACGCCTGACCCCCCAGTAGCCGTCCTTCTCTCTCTCGAAGTGTATATGTGGCTCTGGTCACTCCTACATATACATATATATATACAAGTGTGTGTGTGTGTGTATACATATATATAGATACATATGTGTATATATGTCTCTGGTCATATCTACGTATATATATATATAGATGAGAGACACACACGCACACATGTGTATACTTGCGTTTCTCTGTGTAGAAATATATATATTTGTGTGCGACTCTCATCACGTGTATATATATATATATATGTATTTACATATGGTATATATATATATATGTACATCTATAAACACGTGCATCTCTCTGCCTGTCTACTAGATTTTACAAATATATGTGTGGCTCTGGTCATGGGTACACAAATATATATATATATGTATATGTATGTATACGTGCGTTTCTCTGTCTGTGTAATAGGTGTATACATATGTATGTGTGGATCTGGTCACACGTACGTATATATGTATATACATGGTATAAAGCTCCACCCATGTCTATAAACTTGTACACATATATCTGGATATGTGAAGCCGTATAATGTGCGATATATATATATATGTGTATATATGCGCATGTATGTGCATCTGTCGTATGTATATGTGTGTGTATAACTCTATCATATATGTATACACATCAGTCGCCCATATGTGTATAGATGTACTATCTCCGCACATATATATATGTATCTGCGTATATCTGTGTGTATATGTGTGTATGACCGTATACATATACGTCTCTGTAAGTATGTGTTTGTGTATATAAAACATGCATACATGTGTGTATATATACATGTATGTGTATGACTCGTACATATAAGAATATATGTGTAAGCATATATGTATCTGTATTTGTATACATATATATATTTATTAGGGGACTCAGAGAGTTACCAAATACAAAGACAGAGTGCCGTCTACCGTGTTTTTCTTCTCACTTTTGTAGCTGCTACACATCTGTACTTGCCTGTATGCATGCGCGCGCACGCATACGTATATATACATATATATGCACTTCTTTCTCTGTTTTCGTCTTGCTCTCTCTTTTGGCCGTATCTTGCTGTTTCCCTTTCCTCTCATCTCTCTTTTTCGAATTCTCTTTCTCTTCTCTTACCGATTTTTTCGGCCCCACAGCAGCACACGCGGCAGCCTGCAGCAGCAGCAGCAGTACGAGACTTCTCTATGTGGTAGCAGGGATTGTTGGGAAGAAAACGAAAAAGAGGAAGGAAAGGGCTGTCGAACAATAAAACGGTGCAGGAAACATTGGGAGAGTCCACGTGCTACAGTTGCTGCCACGGGTGTTGCTACTACTGCTGCTACTGCTGCTACTGCTGCTTTTGCCGCTACTGCTGCCATTGCTGCTACTGCTGCTATTGCTACTACTGCTGAATTGCTACTACTCCTGCTAGTGCTACCGCTCCCGTTACTTCTGCTGCCGTTGCTGCTACTGTTGCTTTGGGTTCTGCTGCTCCTGTTGTTGCTGCTGCTCCTCCTGTTACTGCTGCTGTTGCTGCTGCTGATGCTCCACTTTTTTGCAGTTCGTCGACAGTTAGAGAAACGAGGAGACTGCGATTCTTCAAATGCGGACAATCACTCGCAAGAAGCAAAATTTCAAGTGCTTCTCGAGGTAAAGCTGCCCTTTCTTTTCATCGTCCTCTCCTTTATAAATGAATGTATTCATTCAATTATTGATCTTTCTGCTGCAGTGAACCAACGCAGGTTTATTCCCTACATCGAGGATATCCTTCATATCTATATGTGTATATGTATTTGTGACAGCTTTTCCTCTGTTGTTAGTTCAATACTTGTGAAGGTGTACATATGTCTGTGTTTATATCTCCACTGTATGTCTCTGTATATATATATACACACACACACACATATACGTATTGTGTGTCTCCCTATCGCTGTGTCTCCCTGTCTCCCTGTCTCTTTGTATGTGTGTCTCTTCTTCTGCCGCTCTGTTGTCCTTCTGTGTATAAACACATATATATATATATTTGATATCGTAGACTTTTCTGCATGCATGTTTGTATACGTAGAATAACCAGATATGTATGTGTGGGCAGTCCACAGGCGACACAGATGTAGACATTCGACGTCCCTCTTCGCCTGTTGCGTCCAGACAATCGGTCCGTATGCATGTACTTCTGCAGAAAGATAGACGTGTATATATCGGAGTAATTCACGAAGAAAAAGAGGAAAAAGTGTATATCTGTGTGCAGGGGATAATCTCGCAGTCCCGAGGGCCTGTGTTTCTGCGTCTACATTTGATTGCGCCGGGAAGGGGAGCAGGGCGCATCTTCGAAAGAAGAAGAAGAAACGACAGCAGCAGGTCGCCCAACAGCAGCAGTCGCCCAACAGCAGCAGGTGGCCTGGCAGGACAGGGGGTTTGCCTGGCAGCAGGACTTTCTTTTCTGCTGCACTTAGTAGCTTCTGGACGAGACTGCTGCTGCTACAGATAGAATTTGTATGTCTGGGAGCACGGGGCTCCGGCGCACGGAACAGCTACGTATATATGAATAGTTCTCTGCGGTCTGTGCCGGTGTAAGTTGTGAAGAAGAAAGTGGGAGAGAAGGGCATACACATGAGGGTGGAAATGAAAATAAGTGTGAAGGAACGCGTGTGGAGGGGGGGGGGGGGAAGGCGGTTATGGCGAGAAAAAGGGAGGACGAAAGAGAGTGGACATACGCAGTTTCGTGGAGAGAATTGAGAAATTGACGCCCGCAATCGGGAAATAGAAAAGGAAGAACAAAGAAAGCATAAAGGGAGTTCCTCACATATATATATATATATATAGTCGCCAATGTGTCTATACATATATATGTATATAGCTGCGTATATTTATATATACAGAGAAGGAGAGACAGAGAGATAGACAGAAAGAACCACATACATATATATATATATGTGTATATTTATGTGTATATATAGAGAGAGACAGAGACACAGAGAGACAGGAGTACAGATACAGCCACCAATATATAAATAGCCACCAATATATATATATATATATATGCAGAGAGACATAGAGATACGTCAACTAAAATATATATATATATATATATCTATATATATGTATATATATAAGTAGTTGTGTATCTATTAATACGTGTATATATATATATATATAGAGTGTGTGTGTGTGTGTTTGTGTGAGGGAGAGAGAGAAATACAGATCCATTATCCAGTACACATATCAATATCTATATATACGTATATCTAGCTGTTTAGGTATATACATATATAAATAGGGTGTATATATATAGTATATATATGTACATTCATATATGGAGAGACGAAGAGAGAGAGAAAGGGAGAGTGATAGAGAGATAGATGTATTCGGAGAAATGTAGAGAGAGACATGTATAGTTACACATGAAATTAGATATAAATATATATGCGTGTGAGTACATACAATTATTATGTACATGTATACACGCACATACATAGAGAGACAGGCATATATATATATATATGTGCATAGAGAGAGAGGGATTGATGGATTGAAAGAGATACACTCTTAGATAGGTAGATATATGTATATCTAATAGAGAAAAGTCTAGCTAGGTATACCCCTCTATATATTTATGCGTCTGTATGTATGAGACGGCGGTTCGAATGACACGCAGGTTTGACTGTCCACAGAAGTCTATCAATTCACAGAAATGAGCCTGTGCACTCTTTTCCTCCTCAATCTCTCTATCTGCCCTTCGGCCTGTTCATCTTTTTGTTCTTTTTTTTGTCTCTCTTTCTTTTTCTCTTTCTGTTTTCTCCCTCTACGTCTTTCTGTCCTTCGATGTCACTCTGGTGGGCCCCCTGTGTGTGTCTCCCCTTCTTCTCCGTTGACCTCCTCTGCATGTCTGCCCCCGTCTCTGTCTCGTCTCCCTCTCTGTGTGTGTGCGTCTCCCCCTCCCCGGGCCTCCCCTGCTGCTGACGTCCGTCGTCGATGCCTCCGTACGTACATGTATGTGTGTGTGAGTGAGTGCAATTGGTGTGCTACATTTGCAGCTAGCAAACTCATCTATGGCCACGTTTCTGCTGAAGGAGAGATCGTCGCTGCTGCTGGGAAGGTCCGAAACGGTCAACGCGGCTGCGCTGGGCGAAGTTGCGGCTGCTGCGGCTGCTTGCGGCATGCACGTGGAAGAGGAGGGCAGCAGCAGCAGCTCCCGGCAGGGCGCGCGCCTCGCGCTGCTGCTGTCGTTGGTTGACACACTTCTCTTTCTGCTCCTGGTGAGGTTTCATCTCCAAGAGAGAAACGCCGAAGAGGAGAAGAAAAAGAGAGGAAAAGGAAGAGAAGAAAGCGAAGAGGAGGGGGAGGGGAACGGCCGAGGGGACCGCAGAAGGGGGGGGGGTGAGGAACGACGCGCGCGACGCAGAGGTGGGGAGCGCAGCGACGAGGAAGTGCAGCACAGCAGCAGCAGCAGAAAGAAGAGAGAGGAAGTGACGCGATGGAGAAGATATAAGGGGAGAAGAGCGAGAGGGCGAAAAGGGGCAGAAGGAACGACGAGACGGAAGCGGAAACGCAGGAGAGAAAGGGAAAACAGAAAGGCCACAAAAGAGCAGCAGAAGATGAAAAAGTGAGAGATGTATGACGGAGAAAAGAAGACGAGAAACAACGAGAAAGAGAGCAATGGAGAACCGACTTTTCATCCACGCACTTCATATCATCCATATATCTACGTGTACAGTTATCTGTATAAATATATATATATATATGCGTTTATATATGTATATGCATATGCGTACCTATAGATATGTACACATATATGTAGAAGTGTACATTTGTATACGTGTGTGTACGTATACCTGGACGTATATCTACACGTATGTGTGTGTATATATATATACCTACGTTTGTATATATATATATATATAGAGAGAGAGATATCTCTACTATTTGCATCTATATATATATATATGTATATGTATATCTACATACATGTTATATGTTGTGTATGCATAGATGCATATATATATATATATATATATATGTATGCATATCTACGTTTATGTATGTATGTATAGATGTCTACACTCGCGTAGATTTATATATGTCTATCTCCACACGTGTTTTATCACCCTTTCTGTGTTTCTGTGCCTATATCTTTCTACATATACGTGTACATGTGGGTATCTACATACACACATGTATATGTATGTATATGTACGTAGTTGGGAGAAGCGCACTATTTTGTCGTTTTTGTTGCATTGCCCGTTCTCGTGTACTTCTTCCGTCTACCTGCACACAACTTCTTCTCCACTTTTTCGTCTCTTCCGCTGCACCGTCTCCCCGTCTCGCCGTGTCTCCTTTTTGCTGTCTCCTGCCACTTCCTCTGCACGTCTCTCGACCGCTGCTGTTTTCCCGTCTCTCACAGTGCGACTTGCATGCAACTCTTCGCCGCACTTTCCTCCTTCCTGAGTATGACTTGGTCTTCCTCTTCGTCTTCTTCTTCTCTTCTCCCTCGTGTTTCCTGCGGTCTGTCCTTCCCGTTTCTTCCCGTCGAACTCTCCCTCTCCCTGTCTACGTTTCTCTTCTTTTTGAAAGTCGAACTTCTCTGCTGTGCGCTGCTGCGTCTCGCTTCCGTGTCTCTGTCTTCCGCCCTTCCGTCTCCCCGTCTCCCTTCGCCGTCGGTGGGTCCACTGCCTCGCTGCCCTGCCTTTTTCTCTTCCACGTCTTCGTATTTCCGTCTCCTCTCTCTGTCTCTGTTCTTCTACCGCTGTTCTGTGCACTCCCTCTCTTCTCCTCGTTTCCCTCCATATACATATATACATATATGTACAAATACAAAGCCCCACCCATACCATATACACACTATATGTGTGTGGGAGCGTCTTCTACGGACGCCTTCAGGCTCGCGCATATGTGTGTGTAGGCAGAGCGGTGTTTCTCTTCATGTGCATGTATTATATGTGTGAACTGCGAGGAGTTTGTCTGCAGCATTGCTTGGTGAATGTTCGTGATATTTGCTACGAAAAATACGTGCACAGGTCGAAGGAGATGACCCCAAGTGGAAGGAATTACTCTCCGATGTTCAACAGCCAGTCACCTGCAGCGTGGAAGACTGCCGCTCTTTTCTTCTTGAACTTCAACGACCGGATGCGCTAGCTACCATGCTAGCAGTAAGCAACGCCTACACATATTTATGTATGTATGTGTGTACTCTAGATATATATTTCCGTGTACATTTGTATTTATATGTATGTTTGTATCTGTCTCTCTGTACATATCTGTGGCTATATGTGCTCCGTGTCCCCCTATATTTCCATATATTTGTATCTATATATATATATGTGTGTCAGTACCCCTCTCAAGATAGTCGGGTATATCTCTGGCTGTATTTGTTCCTTATACATATATTTATCTACATATAAATGTGTATACATAGGCAGATCCTGTAGGATCGTATATGTTTCTTGTTATATGTACATTGTTTATGCACATGTATTAATATACACGTATATATATCTTTGTATGTCTATAAAGATATATATATATATGTGTAGAGGTATAGTAGTATCTCTCTGTCTATATTCGAACATATCTACGGCTATATAAGCATTCTACGTATATGTATATATATATATATGTGTATATGTTCGTGTGTGTATGCGTACTCAAAGGTATATGTCTTTTCATCTATAGATTCGTATCTATCTCTGTTCATTCTTTCACGTCTTTGGCTATACTTCTCTCCTCTATATATATGTATATACATTTTATCGTATGCACTTAGATCTATACCTAGCTATACATGTACATATTTGTATGTAGATAGAAGTGTGTATCTCTTTCGATTCAGATCTGTGGCCACACATACATATATATATATATGTGTATCTGTCTCTCTCTTTGAATTTATAAATACATATATATATATATATATGTTCTCGTGCATATCTCTGTGTATCTCTCTCTCTACATATGTATATATATATATATACGTGTATATATGTGTTAAGAAATAACACTAGTGTGTGTAAGGAACCACCTCTGTTGCTTTTGCGCCACAAAAAGACGTCCCACCAACATATATGCGCTGCTGCAGTACATTCTATATATATATATGTATACAAAAGTGTATATTCATATACATTTACATACACACATACGAATATGTATATGTATGTGCACACGTGTAGATAATGCATACATCTATGTATATACCTGGGTGTATATATATATGTCTGTATCTATTTATCTACTAGTTGATACGGGTGTACACGTATATATTTAGATGAACACAGAGAAGTACATATACACCTATACGTATATGTGAATATATATATATATATGCGGCGTTACTTTGGTTCTTATGGTAGCCGTAACCGGTGCGGCTTAAAGTCCCTCTGTGAACCTGCAGCTGAGAGTATATATGTGTATCCCTAACTTATGTATATATATGTATGTATATATATGTTATATATACGTCTATATACATAAATATATATATGTGTTACCTACACGCATATATATATGTATGTGTAAATTTACGTACGAGTGTCCCGTTTGATTATTAGGCGAGACTTTCGTCAGGAACTAGGGGGTGTGGCATCGCGGTCTCGAGAGCAACGTGACCATATAACTCTATATGTATATACTATTCATGTACATTCCTTTTTGCTACTACGACTCTTTCTTACATAATAGGTATACATATATATGTCGATAATGTATGGGTCTCTCTTTATCTATCTATATCCGTCTTTATCTGTCGCCCTCTATATATATGTGTGCTGGTGATTGATTTGCTGCGACTACGACGAAGCTGGCAGTGAGCGCAGATCCTTTCCTGCTACGTCCGCCCTATTGTATCTATATGTTCGAAGCCTGTATATATATATTATATGTGCGTGTGTGTATATACATTCATGAATGTATATTAATATATATGTATGTGTGTAAATACATATGTATGTATAGGTGTATATGTATATATGTGCAGATGGCTTGTGCCACCGCTCCCCTGGCCTGGGGCAGTGTTGACCTGTACACCTATATATACGTATCTATTTGCACACGCTTCTACGATATCCATATATACATACATATGTACGTGTGTGTGTGTGTGTATTTATTCCACATATGTGCGTATACACACCTACTTATCGAATATATATATACACATACGTATATGTGAATATATGTTACGTAGGCAGTGAGAGACACAGAGAGATAGAGGGAGAGACATGGAGCAAGAAGTCTTCATTTATATATATTCACAGAAGTGTATTGAAGAAGTACATTCAAAGAAGACATCCGCATTACACGACGCACACAAATTCATACGTATTCTTCTCGTTTCTCCTCTACCAGTTTCGTTGATATGAAAGCTTTTTTCTTCTATTCTCCTCACATATATACACACACTTATCTAGGATATATACATCTATATATACATACATATATATGGGTGTAGAATATTCCTACATCACAGCTATACGTATGTACAAGTCTTTGTGCGTACGTCAACACATGTCTGTATAACCATAAAACAGGCATATATATATACATATAAAGTGTTAATCAATATATATATGAAGTGTGAACCAATAGATATACATATGTATATGTGTACATGTCTATATAGCTGTCTGTCTGTGCGTATCTGCTGCTGTTGTTGCAACAGCAACGACTGAGTTCCTCCGACTTGAAACACCAGCTGCCGTTTTTTTTTACACCTGCGAGAGGACTGCCGCGTCGAGCGCGGGTGTTGCTGCTTCGTGCTGCTCGGGTTTTCACTTTTTAAATGTGAAAGATATAAAAAGTGAAGAAAAAGTTCCACGAGCCTTCCGCAGCACTTCCCACCTTCCCCTCTGCGAGTGTCTCCTGCCTTCTGCGCTTCCCCTTCCCGCTACATGCAGAGAATGAACCGGGGAGAAGAGGCCCTCGAGATATGGCAACAAATTCTCACTGGCAGTAAGTCATTTCTCACACTTCGATATACCACTGTGACTCTCTCTACATATATATATATATATATGTACATTTACGTATGTGTATATGTGGCAGTGTGAGTGTATGTGCAACTATCTGTCCCTCTATCTGTCCATCTATCTATCTATATATATATATATATGTACGTATTGTATTTGTGTAGGAGGTACTCTGACGATGAATTGTCATTGGCAGGAAGAACGTCCTCACAGATAATGAACCATGTTCCTCTTTACATCTATTATACATATAGCAGTATGACCTCGTGTGTAGCTCTCTCTAACTACGTATCTACATATATATATATATATGTGTATGTAGTATATATAGGTAGTATGTGTATGCAAGTCTTTGTACTCTCTATTTTGACGGCCGTTTCTCCCTGGCAGTAAGAGATTTCTTACATGGACGTAGACACATTTATGCTGCCCAGTTTACTGCTACGTGCCTCTATGACACCGCGTATATATAGTGGCTGTATCTTCACTCCTATACAAGTATATATGTGTAATTTTATATGTACCAGTATATACGGTAGACTCTCAGCAGTGACAAGTGGAAACCTCTGCCATATACTACAGTAAACTACTGCATCCATATAGCTACATATTGTCCCGTGCCCCTGTATGCATCTCTCTCTCTGTGTATATATACATATATGTATATATGTATATGTTAATTCTGCGTCTCTTGGTGTGTGCTCTGTATTAGTTGGGAACAACGTAACAGAGAGCTACTGCTGAGCTAGTTTTTCTCTTCCCTACTGCAGAATATTCTTACATGCGTATATTACACGTCTTGTCGTGTATCTATACATTCTATACATGCGTATATTACCCATGTTGCCGTGTATCTCCATATTCTATACATGCGTATATTACCTGTGTTGTTGTATTTGTAGTAGATCTGTAGTATACTGGAGTGTTATACTGCCCTGTAGTAATAGCTGAAATCTGTACAAATAATCCATTATCTATACGGTACATTTGTAGTGCGTGCCTCTATCTCTCTACATAGGCAGCAATATATCAATATATATATATATATGTAGGTGAATTTCATAGAAGTAATCTTTTCTACTTTACATTTCTCCTTAACTTATGTGCCTCTATATCTCTATGTAGGCATTGATATATCAATACAAATACATGTGTATATATATATATATATATGTATAGGTGAATTCTACAGGGTCAGTCTTTTCTACGCTACGTTTCTCCTTAACATATACAAAGAACCAGATATAGACGTATAGTTTTCTGTAGTATACGTTACAAGTGTAGGACTCACATACGTATGTGCGTATTATAAATTGGATGCTGCGTGTATTGCATAGACGTAGTGGATGCACTTCTTCTATAGATCAACTTTGTATACACTCCAAGCGAATATCTAAAGGCTCCATAGAATTGTATTATTCCCCACACGATGCGCATATATCTTTTTTTTTCGTTCTCCCCCAGCAGGAAGAAGTCCCCCCTCCCACACTGCGGTATCCTACTACTATACCACATCCACATACATATATATATATATATATATATGTATGGTAGTAGCTGTACTGCGTACTACATATTTGTATAGGTAGATACACGTACTACCATACCTGTGTACGTATGTACCTCTTTACACTACGTATATATATAGAGATACTACCGTACATATGGATATACGTATACTACCTTATATGTATATAATAGTAGCTGTCCTTCATATAGTATGTATATACATATATATACTCCCGTGTGTATGTATATACATATTCTACGTTAGAGGTGTATATGGTAGTGGCTGTCCTCTACACAGTGTATATATATATATATACATACTGTCGTGTACATGTATATGGTAATAGCTGTCCCCTATACAGTATGTAAAATATAGGTATAACGCCTTCTGTATGGTACGTACCTGCACACGCATGTACATATATACATATATATATAGATTATACGAGTACAGTTTCTATGCTGCATATACAATCATATATGTGTATCCATACTGATATACGTACATTATATACGTATATAGGCATGCGCGTAGAGGAGATACTTTTGAGTCGTGTCTGTATAGACACGTATGCGTACACTTTCCATTTCCGCGAGGATTTCCAGTTTTCTTCTACAGAACCCAACACAGAGAGAAAAAGGAAAGGAAGAAAATAAGACAGAGGCCTCCTTTTGGGGCGAGGAGGGTGTTTTCTCGTGCGTGTCTCCGGCTGCTGTCGCTGCTTCCTGTTCCCCCCCGGTACTGCCGGGAATTCCACTCTGCTGCTGGTGCTGCTGCGGGGGAGGGCTGCAGGGCTGCAGGTCGACCCGAAGGCGACGACCGTCGGGGACGGCGTCACGGAGATGCTGCAGCTGCTGCTGTCGGTGGCTGACGAAGACGCGCGGCCGCCTGAAACCTCGCCACGTGCTGCGGCTGAAGAAGCGAAAGAGAAGCGGAAGGCAGACGTCGGGGAAGGAAAGGCGAAGGTCTCCGTGCGAGGGTCTCGTCGTCGTACCGAAGAACTTTTCAGAAGTTATGCGCCTTGCATTCTTCGAGCGGATCCCCGCACCGGTACACTGCGGAGACACACATGCAGAGAGACAGGAACGATGAGAGAAATTCTCCATTTTGCACGTACATCAACTTTTTGAGGCCGTCATTCACTTCTCGACTGCTCCCCACATATGATAAGCAAAAAACTGCACCGCATTTGTAAGCGTATATATGTGTGTGTGTGTCCCTGCCATACATAAATGGATACTACATATCATATATCCGCCATATCTCAAAAGTCGCTGTGCGTGAGTTACACCTCGCGAGGATCTTTCTTCCTCTCCAGGAGTATATATATATGTGTAAACGTATGTGTGTGTGTGTATACGTAGGTGTATGTACACTCGAAGCCATTGCCTGTCTATATCCACATATATATTTCGAAGAATACATGTGTCTGTTTCACGCATATATATGCGTGATACTATTTGACTTGTAGAACATTCTTCCCACATATATGTATGGACACATATATGTATATGTGTGTGTATACGTGGAGATTTTATATATATATATGTATATGTATATATCTAGAACGGTATGTGTATTACATATAACTCCCAGACAAGTATATAAAGATGTGTAAATAGTTAATATTGATTCTCCTGCCTATCTCTGTAGAAAGTCTCTCTACCTTCTCTCGCTCCATATATATATATATATATATATGTGGACTTATCTTTTCTGTTGTTGAATGCGTGCGTAGATGCATACGCGTATGAGTATGTGAAGATCCACCTGGAGGCGACGCTCCGACGCATACGTTTTCATATAGTCAAAGTGCTGCCTAATTACTCCTCATACAGATATATATACATATATACATTCACTATATATATATATGTATATCCACCATATATGTATATATATCCATCATACAGATATACATACATACATACATCCACCACATATATATATATATATCTGTATATATGTCTCCACCATATACGTATATATATTCAGATCTGAATATGTATCTCCAACGTATTTCTCTCTTTCTACTTCTCTCCCTCTGTATCCGTGTATGTACCCATCATGTGTATACATATATATATATCCACTATATAGAGAGATTTGTGCCTTGCCATGTATTTGATTTTTTTCCTTTTTGACCGACGGCTTGGTGGCGGTGCTTCTGTGGGCCGGTCTGCTAATTTTTCGTGGAAGCGCCGCTGTTGTGCGTGTGTGGTGGGTGCTGCAGCTCTCCCTCTGCTGCTCAGGCCGGGAGGAGGAGAAGCAGACGTGGGGCAGGCCGCGTCTGCCTCAGCAGGTGCAGCAGCTGCAGGAAGGAGCAGGAGGAGCAGCAGCAGAAAAGCGCCGAGCAGGAGCAGAGTTGCTCCTTCGTTGGCTATTCATTTGCTGTCTGACCCACACGTGGGAGACGAGACACTGCGCCATCAGCTGCAGGAAATTTATATCGAAGAAGTTGTTTTCAGCAGAGACGCCGAGACCCACGAGACACCCCAAGAACTTGCTGTCCTCCACATGCGTCTGGCTCACACCTACATCAACAGACGTACGACACTTCCACCTTCAATACTACATATACGTGTATATACGTATACATCTGTATGTATTCACATGCAGAAAAGGCCACGCGGATACATATATATATATATATATGTATACGTACGCATGTAAAGGGAGGGATGTCAAAATGTATGCATTATGAATTATACATATGTGTATATATATATATAGAGAGAGAGAGAGAGAAACACACACACACACACACACATATGCAACTATATATATATATAGATGTACTAGAAACTTAGTAGTAATACATGCATATAGTTCCTCAATATGCATATATATACGTATACGTATAGCGAGAGGGGTATCAATATGTATGGCTATTTGGGTTATACATATGTATATATATGTACAGAGAGAGAGACACACACACACACACACACACACATGTACAAACACGTATATATATATATATATGCTAGAAAATTAATATTAATACACGCGTATAGTTGAACCGTACGCGTACATGTACGTACACGTGAAGAGAGAGGGGTATCAATATGTATGGATGCTGGATTATACATATATGCATATACGTGTATGTATATAGACACACACACACACACGTAGACACATGTACATCTGTATATGTATACTGAAAGATGAATATTAAGACATGCGTCGAGTTTACCTGCTATGTGGTTGCTGTGTACACACGTCCATTTTTCGAATCATCACGTACGTCTGCATATATGTGCGTATGTCTATATTTGTATCTATGTGTATATATATCCATGTATATATGCGTGTAAACATATAGGTCTATATGAATAGACGTATAGATGAATATTTGCATATCTATACAGATACGTAGTTACGTCTCTATCTGCATGTGAGCGTCTGTACATATATATGTGGATACTGGAAACTACACGTGGTCGTGTAGATATAAAGAGAGAGTTGCTGGTGGGTGCGCTGGTGTGTGTGGGACGATAGAAGGGAGGGGCTGCCGTGTGAAGAGGAAAAGCAGAAAAAGTAAATATATGGCAAATATCCGTCAGTGGGGACCTGCCAGTCCATAAAAGAAGAAGACGCAGAAAAAGAGAGAGAAAAGCGCAAGTGTGCGTGGTGTGCGTTGTCCACGTCTTTGTAGTAGTCCGCTTCTTAGCTCACACACAAACAAATATCTATACATACACATATGCGCATATATATATATATATCTGTGTATATTCGTGTGTCATTCATAAGTGTATATTTATTCTCTTCTTTGCCCATATATTTGTCTGCACACAAAATTCTTTTCTCGTATGAGGACACATTTCTTGTGATATGCAGAGGTGTACGTACTCACGTAGCTGTGAAGATAGGATGCTTCTCTATATCTTTCCGCGTACATATACACCTCTCCATCAACATGCATGCATACCTACATACACATGTGGTAAAGTATACATATATATATATATATGCGGAAGACGATTTGGTGTATATATATATATGTATACATATATGTAGCTGTATATATCTATCTGCACATACATATCCACACATGCGCATATGGATAATAAATAAACACATACATATATGTGTATGAAGACCTGCGTCAGTCGTTTTGTCATATTTTTCTTTAATATAAGATTTCCCACTCTTCGTATATATGCACTGGTGGACTATATATAAATCTATATTAATTGATATAGCAGTGTTCCTTTGAAGAGATATATATCTATATGTATATATATATACGTACATACATACCCATATATATATATATACATACACATGTAGACAGAGGTGACAGTGTCTCTTTGGAGATAAATATATGTGTATATACATAAATCGAGATAACAATGTTCATTCGATTATATGGATGCGTATATGTGTGTGTGTGTATTTGTGTAATGGGGTAGGCGAAGAGTGAATCTTCCCTTCTTAATTGGAGTATCTTGTGAGGACGCACATTTTATGGGATTGGCGTCATCTGATGGCTTCGTTGCAGCAAGTTTCTCCTTTTCGTTTCCATCCCTCTCTCTCTTTGTCTTTCTCGTAAGTTTTATCTTCTTTGTCTTTATTCAAGGTTCTGAGGTGTGTGGCTGCTGCGCCTGCGCTGCTGCTGCTGTTGCTGCTGCTGCAGTGCTTGCAGCCGGTCCCCCCCACCCACACCTCGCAGGGGCAGCAGCTGCTGCTGCTTCAGAGGGTGAAAAGCGACTGGAAGGAGGTGGGGAAGAAGAAGAAGCAGTCGCGAAAGTGACAGGGGCAGCGGGAGCAGCAGAAGAAGAGGAAGACACAAGAAGAAAACTGCTGTATCTGCTGGAGTTCAGGAACAGCCTCGAGCCGCAGCTGTTGCTGCCGAAGGTAACAAACGCAGTGCCGAGAGAAGACAGCCAACAGCGGGACGCTTGCAGATGGACGAAGAAGAAGACAACAGAGCAGATAGCAAGGAACTGAAGAATATACGATACACACGTATAGCTGCATATATACCGCTTTATTTATCTACACACCTGCTTATATATATATATGTGTACAGGCATGTATATATATATATATATATGTATATATTCCTGCCTGCTCTCTGTGTGCCCCTGTTTCCATATCTGTATGACCTTCCTTAGTCTCTTTTTCTCTCTATTTCTCTCTCTCTGTTTCCCTACACATATAGACGAATATATATGTATTACCTGTGTCTCCCTCTGCATATATATATATATATATAGGTGTATGTGTAGTGCTTCTCATGAGTAAGCAGATTCTACAAGATTATACACGCAGACACACTTCTGCATGCAGCCGGAGTTCAACCGCTACCAGCAGACTCTTCCTTTTGTATGGATCTACTATTACACAGAAGTACCTATATGCATATACATACATACATACATACACATCTACACATGTATGTGTGTGTATGTGCCTGATGCATGCACGTCTACATATATGTGTACACACATATTTATATATATATGTAAGGACTGTACAAATTTTTAGGCTACTGTGCTATATCAATAGTGAATGACGCATGCAGGTATACATATGTGTATATTCATGTAGAGGGACTTTATAAGTTTTGGGGCTCCTGTCCCACGCCAGTAGTGAATGGTGCATGCACGTATACATATATATGTATATGTATACGTACGGAATGTATGAATTTCTTGAGCTAGTGCACTATGTAGCGACAGTACGGATAGGTGGAAAAGGTTCTGCGTCTAGTGTTCGTACTTAGAGATGAATGCACCTCCATGCGTGGATATGCGTATACATATAGAGAGAGGGGCATTATCTCTGTGTGTGTGTATGTATATGTGCTGGCGTGGAAAGGGCGTAGTCGAAGGAAGCAGCAGGGCTGGGGAAGAAGCGAAAGTACGAGTGAATTGTTTTTCTTGAAGAAGTGCATTTGCAGCAGCCTGCAGTTAGTGAGAAGTTGTCTGCAAACTCGCAGACGCAGGGAGTCCGACAGAAAGAGAGGAATATCGAAGAAGAGAAGTTTTTGCGACGGAGGCAGCTACGCGGAAAGTTTTGTTGCCGTTTTTGCTCTGCAGCAAACGAGGTCACCGTTCATCAGCGGGTACTCTGGCGCGCAGATTTTCATTCGTGTGGGCGCCTCCCCCACTAGCCACATACATATCTGTGTATTTCAGCAATATATGTCTTCTTGCATGCATACAAATGTTCGTATATTTACTCGACCTAGGCGAGAGTTTGTACGTTTGTCTGTCGAGATAGACAGGCGTGTTTGTCTGCAAAGGTCTACGTATATATACGTATATGCATACACGTCTATGTATATATGCGTATATATGCACACATATTTACATACATATACATATATATATATGCATCCGTACATGTTCAACAAAACATATATATATAACACGGGAAGAGGGGGGGGGGTGCAATTTTTTCGATATGGTACATACATATATATGAATACACTTGTATGTATATATAGTATGTATGTATATGTTTATATGTATATATACTATGCAAGTATACGTGTACATGTATATATACCTTGGGTGTACATACTAATATGTGTACACGTGTATATGTTCTCAATAAATATAAACTCCTATATACATACATATGTATATATACTGCAGGTGTACGCAGTGAAATTTCGATGTAGGAGTCGTGGGTGTGTATAGATGTATGTTCTGTGAATTTGTGTGCAGGAGTGGCATGCGTGAATATAGAGATCGTCTGCAAAGAGATGTGAAGATGTGATGCGGGTGGGAGGTTGCTGCAGGTGGAAGGCACGTGGTTGGTGAAGGAGACGGCGCTGCTGTACAGTCGCCTGGGCCAGCACGAGTCAGTCCCCCTCTCTTCGCCGGTTTCGCTCTTTGTCTTCCTTTCTCTGCCGATTGTTTCTTCTTGACAGCAAAAAGAAATTGCCTCTTCTTCGTATCCTGGCCGGCGCGCGGGCGCCGCGACGCGTCCGCCTCTCCTCACGACTGTCGTTGTCTCTGTTATACATATATATATATATGTATGTATAGTTATGAACGTATATGTATATACGTATACATATGTGTATATATATATATGTGTGTGTGTGTGTGTGCACACGTATAAGGTGTTGCACTCACGACTGTCAATGTCTCTGTGTTACATATATGTATGTATGTATATATGTATAGATATGTATGTATATGTGTATGCATAGATATTTTTGTATATGTATATATGTGTGTGTATAGATATGTATGTATAGATATGTATGTATATGCATGTATGTGTGTATGTGTGTGTGTGTGCACACGTATAAGGTGTTGCGCCTATTTTATCTGTCTGTATCTGTACCTATCCGTATCTACACGTGTGTCTGCATATATCGACACCTGTGTGTCTATATTTCGCCGTTTCTATCTGTATCTATCAGTGTGTGTCTACCTGTGTCTCTTTCGTTCTCCTTCTTTATATCTACATATATACGTATATATTTGTTTGCGGACGTGTACATGTGTTGTTGAGGTGTCTGTGCCGCTGCGAAAAGGGGGATAATGACTACTTTATGAAAACGTAGAAACATGCATCGTTGTCTCACTACGTATCTACGTTTCCCCATTATATACAAATTTCTACATACATGTGAAGAAGAAGAAAGAGAGAAGAACATACAAACACGTGTGCGTATATATATGTGTGGTCCTCTTCTTAGAGAGGCGTATGTAGCTCTCGAACGGCATGCCTACAACGACACGTATGACACACGCAGGTGTCTATACACCGGTGCCCACACCCGTAACCGTGCACATATGTCTCTCTCCTTATACATTGCAAAACATGTATATATATGGATATGTATTAATGAAAATGCCTGTTCATATATATAGTCATGTGTATATTTATAGGTGTCTCAGATTTACTCCACGATGAATGCGTAGGTGTAAGCATGTGTGTATATATGCGCACGTCCGTGCATATATGTGTAAGTGAGTGCGTAGAGAGACGCGTACGTGTGTAGTCAAAGGTACACGCCTGTGATTGCGTGAATTCACACATATCTATGTATATACCTATATTCCTATTTATATGTGCATATGTGTCTACCTATCAATCTATAGGGAGAGAGAGGTGCCTCCATCTCTATGATTACGCATGTAAACTGCAACTCTGCCTCAGGCGCAGGGTGGGTGTATGCCGGGATATCTGTTGCACCGTAGTATTTATCTGACATTCCCTGCTGACGGAAGGGCGCCGGGCGATCGTTAGTTTTGCAGAGGCTGACAAGGGGAGACAGAGGTAGAGACGGCGGCGGGTCACTTGTAGGCAGACGCTAACAAAAGGGGGTTCAGAAACAGACGCAGGGGGGGGGGGGGGGGCAAGGGGTCTGTCTTGCGTGTGGCTGAATTTCGGCCGAGTATCTTCGCGGAATACATTCCTGCTGCTCAAAACAAACACCCAGGAGGCCGCTTACGCGTGTCTGCGCGTATGTCTATGAACACGTATCGTAGTTATGTCAGGAGGGGGTCTTCACCTCTCCCGCTCTCTTTCTATATATATGTAAATTCGTTGCAGTTTACACAGGTGTATCTGCGCGTACGTTTCTGTGCAGCTACGCACTCACACACGTCTGTTTATATTCGTGCGTCTCTTGTATTCCCCACACCTTTCCACACAAAACATGTACGTATGCGAAGACCTCTTTTCGCCTATGTACATACTGTGCGCATACATATTATATATGTATATGTGTGTATCACGTAAACTGCTACATATATATATATATATATGTAAGCACGTATCTCTATCAATACGTGTACTGTGTATATGCGTGTGTGTCGATATATATGCATGCACACCTACGTAGGTATATATACATCTGTGTCTGAGCGCTTCACGATATATGTACACATGTGCATGTGTGTCTATGCTCGTTTGCAAGCGCGTTTTCGTGTAAGCAAATCATGCTCGACCCATCCGTCGATGCCACGCTCTCCACACACACACGGATACACGTGTACTATATACACGTATACTCGTATATGTGCGTTTATTATGGACTGTCTCACCTGGTAGGTGCGGCAGTTCTCGCCTCTGCAGCGTGCTCAAGAAATGCTCATTCCCCTACCATCGCGCAGCGGGTGTATAACGTGACGACGTGCCACGCCTGCCCACTGCTGCCCCCGCAGTTGAGCAGAGAGTGTTAAATTTTTGTACAGAAGCAGAGAAGTGAGGCAGCGCCGCTGATCGGCTGCACGTCCGTCGATTGCCGCCGTCGACGGAGGGCGGATCCTTCTTTTTGCTGACGGCTGAAATGTAGAAGAGTGAAGAGTTACACACGAGGGGGTGTGCGCAAGACACGCGTGGAAAACGCACGAGAGTCTACGCACGCGCCTGCGTCCGCTTGGCGTCTCTCGATGTGACGTGACGTTGTTGGCACGCGCCATTACTGCATCTCCCGGTTTTCCACCGCAGCAAAGCGTTCTGCGAGGCTGTCTCCCTCTCTGTGTCTCTCCCTGCGCTGGTGGTGCCCGCCTTAATCACACGGCTGCTGCGTTGGCTGTCTTCTCATGGACACCCACACAGGGGCGCTGCCTGCACACGCGTCTACAGAGGTGTCTCGTCGATCATCTCTCTGGCGCCGGGGTCTCGTTTTACCAACAAGAGAGAGAGAACAGACGAAGTAAATGAGCTGTACGTACACCCTGCGGCACAAACATGAGAGAGAAAGAGATCGAAGTAACTGAGCTGTACGTACACCCCGCGGCACAGACATGAGAGAGAAAGAGAGCGAAGTAACTGAGCTGTACGTACACCCCGCGGCACAAACACGAGAGAGAGAACAACGTAACTGCGGGGTACGTACACCCGGCCGCACACGCACGACAGAGAGAGAAGAGACAAAGTAACTGAGGTGTACGTACACCCCGCGGCACAAACGTGAGAGAGAGAGAGAGAACAAAGTAACTGCGGGGTACGTACACCCGGCCGCACACGCACGACAGAGAGAGAAGAGACCAAGTAAGTGAGGTGTGCCTGTACACTGGGAAGCGCGCGCGCGTGCTCCGGAGCTCGTTTGTGCTGTTGTACGTGTGTGGGGCGCCGTGCGTGTGGAACGTGCGAGTTTTTCAGGAAGGCGCTGGCACTTATCGTCAACGAGCTGAAGGACATGGAGACGGCCCGGGCGTTCTGTCTGATGGCAGATGCCGCTCTGCAGCCGCAGATTGACGCGATGTCTGCGGCAGAATACTCCCATGCCGTGGCCACGAACAGCACCTTTCGTCTTCCTCTCCGAGCCATCTCCGGGGCAGCAATACCGGGAGCTGGCCACTGGACGCACCTCGCTTCTGCTGCGGCAGGTGTGCGGCATATTTTCTTTCGCGGCTCTGTCGCTTTCTACACGCGCAGGCGCCTCTTCTGTAAATGTGTGACCTTTCTTCTCTTTCTTTGTCGTTTCTTGACCACCACCTCTTATATCTCCACGCGGATATCTGCCTGCGCTACACACACACATATGCGGAAAGCGACCTACAAAGCGGTGCTCCGGTTGTTACACAGCAACTCTCGAAGTGGCAGTCCCGCTGCCAGCGGGAAATGCCCTTCTCCACTTGTATTAGGCACTGTTGATACTTACACAGAGCAAGATATGTGGCTACATAGACATATTTGTATGTATATTTAAGGCTATGGAAATACATGTGCATGTGTACACCTAAAGCTACATGTATATTTGTATATACGTGTACATGACTGTACATATACAGGTGCATATATCACGGTACGTGTACATATATGTATACATATACGTATGCATGCGCATATACATACAAATGTATATACATACAGCTACACCTGTACATATGCAGGTGTACATCTTAAGCTACGTGTACACATATATATATATATATGTGCATATGCATAAAGCTATACATACATGTTTATAAATATATATATATACCGTGGACGTACAGATCCGCACCTATGTACATGTATGTTGTATTTTCTAAAGGCATATTTCTGCGCTGCACCTGCTTTTTCTAGCCGTTTACGTTTGCGTGTGTGTGAAGCGTCCAAGACTGGCCACTTTGGGCTGCGGGAGAGACGCTCGATTTTTGACGAGCAGTCGCCGTGGAGGCAGCTGGCGAGCGGCTTCCTCAGCGGTACGTTGGCTGTCAGTTCGAGGTCCGGGTACACTGGCCGGGCGTGCACATACAGAGGCAGGGACACGTGTGAGAGAGAGACAGAAGAGACGAAGGGAGAGGACAGTGAAAAGAGAGAACCGGAAAGAATAAGAAGAGAGCGCGTGGGGGAAGAATATATATACACACGCACAGAGCAAAAAAGGAAGTCTCCGTACGTACGTACATGTGTGTACGTGTAGAGAAACGATGCAAGAAACAGAGAGAAGACGTCGTGAGAGGCGGACGCCGGTGGAGAGATGGATACGTCTGTCATCTGCGGGGAGGGACGTCGAAGTAGAGAATCACACAGACGTGCAGAGGACGCATATCAGGAAGTGGGGAGAGACAAGTGTGTTGCGAAGGCGGGGAGGGGACGGGGGGGTCGGGGCGGCTTTGGGGGGGGGGGGCTAGTCTGCCGTTGTTCGTAGAGCTACACGTACGGTATAGGGATATACGCACAGCCAGGCGTATGTGGAGTATGTCCCTTCCACTGCTTTTCGTAGGAACGTAGAGACGCTTAGAGGCAAACAGGCGTACAGGTCAGAATCTACTTGTCTTTCCCTACGTATGTGTGCGTATCCGTGGGTAGCGGGCGGGGAAGAGGGACTGCAGCGACGTATATATTGAAGCACTCCTCTTGGCAAGCTTTCCTGTTACACAGAGACTGGTAGAAAGATGCTTGTGCAGTGCAGAAAAAGAAGAAGGCATTGCGTCAACGGCTTCTCGTTACTTAAAATGCCGCTGCGTACGTTCTTCTCCCTCTGCACAGCGCACTGGCACACTGCAAAGAGGCGGCACTACGGAAACCACTGCACCACACCAGGCGAAAACTACACACACATGTATATATGTGTATACGTATGTATATATATGTGTGCCACATGGAGAGAGAGACGGATGTGTATATATATAGAGATAGATAGATAGATAGGTAGATACATAGATAGATAGATGTATACATATATTTGTGTTTTTATATTTGTATGCTTATACGCGTGTAGGCGTCCATATGTGGATGCAGGTAGTAGCGAGTTGTTCTAGCAAAGCACGCCCCTACACGTACTACTCTTATTTTCAGCAGTGGGGCGTTACTCTCTTTCGTTCTTCCCGTCATAAATAGGTGTGTGTGCTGTTCATATAAAATGGAAGCATACGCATGATGCTCTTTGTTTTCGTACGTGGGAGGTGACGCGCACGTGATGCCGGCGCACGTGTGCATCTAGGCATGCACACACACGTCTCTTTCTTTGGATACGTCTCTCTTTCTCTGTCTTCCTCTCTCTTTCTTTTTTTCTTTTTTCTCGCTCTCTTCCTCTCTATTGCTCCTTATTTCTCCCTCCTCTTCCCGTCTTTTTCTCGCTGTCCCTCTCTCTGCGTCTTTGTATGCATCTTCTGCTTTCTTTTCCCTCTTCTGAGCAGTCTAGCGCTCTGAGGATGTCTGAAACACGCTACATGCTTTCTCTTCTGCTCTCTCGGCAGGAGGTGCGCAACACGCCACGTTACAGGCAGAATTTCGTGCAGAGAGTTTTTTCTCTCCATACGAGAAACACACGCAGTCCGCCGTAGGCGAACTTCAGTTCTCTCCGCCTTCCGGCCGCAGCGCTGGCATCCTACGTGCCTTGCTGCTGGTGAGCAACAACACGGGACGAAACATGCGCTCAGTAACCTGCGCACCACGTACGTATACATACGTATTTTTATATGTTTTGTGTGAAAGAGGGAGAGGGAGATAGATATGTGTGTCCAAGTATCAACGTGAACACGCACGTACCGCCACAGTCTTACACACACGCGCACACACGCACGTATACACACAAACACATGGAAAAAAGAAGCTCCCACATGTACACATGCTCACACATTATCGTCCACATATTCATATACATACAAACAGATGTACTTGTATACTTGCCCTTACAAAGATCCAGGCAGCACCTATATATACATATATATATATATGTATATAGTTAGATAGATATATAGATATACATACTCACCGTCAGCGATATGCGCCCCGTAGAGAGACTGTACATATATATATATACATATGTGTGTATATTTGTGTAGGTGTACATGTAGGTAGATGTGTATGTGCACTTCAAGAAGTACAGACACGGACGTGTACGTACATCAAGTTATACTCTAGAGAAGTCGATCAATATTCTCACACACTCCCCTTGGAAAAGGAGAAAATTTTTGCCATGGATGAAGAAAACGGAGAAGAAAACGCTACGACACTTGGCGGACTGAGACGCCGTGTCCTTGCCCCCTTTCGCACCGAAAAAACGTGTAGTTGGAGTGAAGAGCGGCTACGCAGGCCTGCGCGCCGTTGTCGATGATTTCTCTCTCGTGGGCCACGGTTACGATATTTCGCACAGCATAGAAAAGCCCGAGTTAAGACAGAGAAGTGCAGCAGCAGTTCCCTTGTCTGGGGTCACAGAGAAATGTCAATCTACCAAAAGCAAGACGCTATTTCCTGTAAGATTCGTTGTCTACCTGTCTGCATAGCTACGTGTACATCTGTCGACGCACACTTACAGGCGGGTGTACATATGCGCGGGTTTATTTAGGAAGACGGATATTTATATGGATGAGTGGGCGTACGTCTACAGAGAACGGCTTAGGTCTCTCCCCCCACGGTTGAACATAAGTACGTGTACCTAAATACGTAGCTTCGGTTGTCTTTCCACGTACATATACATTTGAATAGATGCGCCTATATATACTTTTTTTCACGCGGAGGCATATATATATATATATATGGGCGCAAGCACATGAGAGATGTGTAGATATATACATTCAAGTGAAGACACATATACGTACATATATATATATACATATGAACGCACGTATACCTACGTTTACATACGTATACATACATACATGTACACATATGTATACATATGTATATATATATAGATACATATATGTATATATATATAAGTACATAGGTAACACCGCAGTACACCTCGTAACGCCCTTCGGACTGACGAACAACTGGATGATACAAGCGAAGTGCGTGTTCTGCGACGGTTGCCAGATCCTCTTGAAAGGCCTGAAAGACTCTTCGCAAAGTGGCGCTTTCTCATCTTCGCTGTCTCCTCGCTTCTACGAAGAAGGAATTATCACGCTTCTCACAAAATACGGGCGGCATCGAGACCTAGATCCTGCGCTGGTGCTGCGCTGGCTACCAGATGAATGGCATCTACGCACTGTTTCTCAGTACCTCCTCTGCTCCCTACGCAGCCGCGTGCACGAAAAACTGACCGGTGCTATACAGGAGCAACTCTGCTCTGTTGCGTATCTCCACTGCTACGATAAATGGGCGCAGATGCGCTCCGCCTGCTACCTCATTACCGCCGAACGGTGAGGACTCAGAAGTAGTGGCGGCTTGTGCAGTTCACACCGTGAATCTACATATGTATAAATGTATATATGATTATTAGTAATCATCAGCATATATATACATATGTATGTATATTGTCGGAGGATTCACGGTTCGCTACACCACGGCTCAGGGTTTCACATGGAGGTGGCCGGGGTTACATAAACATATACGTATATCTGCTTATTATGGGACCGATGTGTTGGTATCGCTACCATTATAAAATGTCAAAGTTCTACGTTAGCGGTGCCGAAGCTGCGTCGGCGGTGAAGCTTTAGTATCTCACCCATCACGTAAAATCACGACGCTGATTTTATCTAGTTGGTGTTCGCTGTCTACCAAGGAAGCGTTCACGGTTCTGTCTTTCCGTCTGCTTTGCAACCGTGTAGAGCTGCCCTTTGCATTTGATTTCAGTATTGTGGTCTACGTCGTACGCCTCTTCTTCACACCGTTTTGGTGTACACACATCTTCTATCTCTCTGCTGCGTTTTCAGGTCCTGCCCCGTGTGCACGAGACGACTCGGATCCAAGGCGTTCGTAGCCACTCCTGACGGCAACTGCGTCCATGTTCAGTGCGCAGCGGCGATACCTCAATTAAAGCGTTGAACTGCCCTTGTACTAAAGGTGGTTTTCGTTTCTTCATGCGGTTTCTGTTGTGAAAGCAGAAGAGGAAAAGTGTTTCCTACGCCGGCGACCAATCAGCGAACAAGGCGTGATTGGGTGCCGGTGAAGAGATTGAACTGCGACAGCGGTCAGAGATGGGTCCTTTTGTTTCAAATTTTAATGATCTAAGGATTACTATCGAGTTGCCCAGCTTTGGTAATTCACGCGATTCAACTCTGTATCTTATATTGTGTCTGGACGCGTGTATTTGTACGTACGTATGTAAAGTTATATATGCATCCACACGCGTATCTTTTGGTGTATCTGGACGCGTGTATTTGTCAATACGTATGTACAATTATATATACATCCGTACGTATCCAGGTATTCGGGAACAAAGGAAGAGGCACTAAGAAAGGTTGTTGCAGGCGACTTTCGTGCAGCGCAGGCGCTTTAAAGGGTTCGGGGACGCACTGTCAGTGGTATCAGGTTGCAGTTCCTGCTCCGGTCCACCACGGCAGATAGGTGGCTAACTTTTGCTTCACATGATGAGGGAGAACTGGGCGTCATGCTGCGGAGTACAAAGACCTTGATATCTAGGGTAACGCGGAAAACTTGATCAAAGCTTTGCGGCGAGGTACAACGTCTCTTTCTCGAGTTGCAGATCAAAGCTCGCAGATAGCTGGCTAACTTTTGCTTCACATGATAACGGCGAACTGGGCGTCATGGTGCGAAGTACAAAGACCTTGATATCTAGGGTAACGCGGAAAACTTGATCAAAGCTTTGCGGCGAGGTACAACGTCTCTTTCTCGAGTTGCAGATCAAAGCACGCAGGTTGGAAGCGACTATTCTTACGGCATGAGGCGTGCTTCGCAGTATTGCCACGTTCAAACTCGCGCACGGCGGCGTACAGCGTCAGAGCAACTGCCGACAACTAAATTAGTGAGGTTGCACGAGCTCCGAAAAGTCTGAATAAACAAACAAAAGCGGGTCATGCAATTCTGCCTACATAGGGACCATAGCAGCGGCTGTATGTTCACATCTATTGTTAAGACGTCTGCAAAGAACTGGTTTCTGCAGTGCTTCACGAACAACATGCATCTCCAGGCTCAGCACAGTCCTGCGTGAGACATACGGTCGCATGTAAGCCGGTCAGAGCCGGACCAGGACCATCGACACTCTGGAAGGGCCAACAGAACAGTCGGAGGAAACATGACGGCAGCCTCACAAGCGTCCGGTTCTGTTGCCACCTGACGTTTCACGCTGTGAATCCCCTCCCCCTCTGCAGGGGTTCCGTGTGCTTGCTTCGAAATTTACAATGGTGTGTGCACGGCACGCTTTACGTTTCTTCAGCAAATGCCTCATGCACTCAGTTGCTAGTTCACTAAAGGCTGAAAAATCCCACGTGTAAGAACGTGCAGGTGGCATGGCAACCACATTTTCAGATACGAGAGACCCATATTCGGGTCGGCGTGCAAATACGAATACGAGTATAGACTTGATTACGCGTATCTGTGCTTCGACACCTGAGGCAGACACAGCTCAGGAGCACTTGCTAGTAGTCCGTAATACCGAACGTCAACAAAGCTGCACTTTTCCTGTGCAACATGCGTTCTGGCGTAGAAAATGGTTCAACGGATGGTAACCAGTCGCCCTTACTAGCGAGCGCAAGTATCGAGTGTTTACATGATTGCGTGCGATGACTGTGAGAAAGCCACTTTAGCATGTTCCATTCTACTTGGCAGTTCGCCTGGCTGAGCATGGTGATGATGATCTATGCTACAGTTGCGGTACATTACTGCCCAGTTACGTCACCCCCCTGCTTATTACTCGTAGTACGGACCGTAAAGCGTCGACTTGCGGGACAGCTTTTATTCCACAGCAACCGAATCGCGAGTGCTAGGGTGTGTACTTCTCGCGCAGTGACACGTGGCAGATCCATCTGTGCAGCGCAGCACGAATAGATCGACCAGCTGCAGCACTGCAGTAGCTGGCTGGTGGCTGTTTGAAGCGCGCCTCTGCTGGTCGAGTGCTGCACAAAGCTACTGACTGCTTTTCAGCCCACACTCGCTTTTTACTTTTCCAAGTGTGCAGTGGTACAACGGAAGTTTCGCCGACCCAGTTCACTAACGAACCATTTGTCTGAAGGACACGGCGCAAGTGTCACCAAGCGTCGGCGCTATATTCTCTGTCGACATCTGCAGGTCTACGTGCCTTAACTCATTCATCTGCTAGATGGTGTCCATATATCGACTTGTCCAATATTATTCAGACATGCACTTATGTGCAGTTGTAGTCGTGCCGGACTACGCCGATGAAAATATTCCACGTGTTGCGCAAAACGCTGACTTGACAGCGCGTTTCAACCTCGTAGGCATATAGCCTCTGACAGCTATATTCTCCGCCCTTTGCTTGGTATGCTCGACGAACAATATGTGCAACCTTGTAATTACCTCGCGGCAGCGTATGCACTGAGGCCTCCCGTTACGTTACAAGGGCACTTTTGACGAATTTTAAAAATGAAGCTCTTAACCAAACCACTACTAGTACTCCTACATGTAGCACCGCTGATTCACACACACGTGTCAACACCTGCGACCGCTTCCGTTGAACACCAATGACTCTTCCTAGCGAACACTCTCTGGCTAGTGTTGCAGATCTCCGTGATGCCACGGAGCAGGGAAGTTCGACGGCATGCAGCAAGGCTACTAAAGACGTCAAATTGTGGCAGGCTGCGAAATAATACAAGGAGGCCTGTTGCCTCTCTGGACCGCAGAGATGGGGGGTGCACCGTCATCACCGGCATCAGGTAAGCCCGGAGACGTACACGTCTCCCTGCACCGAAGAAAACCCCACAACTTTCTATCTAGTTGGGTGAGAAGGGGGACTTTTCCTCTGCGACGCGGGGAGACACACAGTTGATTTGGGCAGGACTTTGTAAAGGGGCGGAGATGTCTGTATGGTGACGTACCTCTATCCTAATTCGCGCGGGCAGCACTTGTCAGTCTGAATCTTCAGATTGAAAGGGCAAAGTGTGCACTTAGGATCCTCATCCACAAGCGGTCTGTTGAGAAGCTCTCCGGCAGCAAATTATATAATGATGTTGGTAATCGACAACATGCCACATAACATTCCGATTCGACGATGGGGCGCTTCACGATGTGCGCAGGGTGCCAGGCGAATGGAAATAAGGTCTGCGAGACTGTCGCGCACGCCACAGTGTGCGTCGACAAAGGCACTGACTTTCAGTGCGCGTGTCAGTCTGGATATCGTGCTCAGGGTTCTGGTGTCAACTCCGTTTGTGTAGGTATGGTTGCCACCGACACGGACCCGCGAGCGTTGTCACCCAGCCAGCCGTAGTACCCCATTTAGTGAAGAGTTTCTGCATCCCAACGGATGTCGGCCTAAAATTGACGCACGTTTACCTGCCTTCCGTTGACGCGCAGATCTCAACGAATGTACAGAAGGTCATGTCGACTGCTCGAGCCAGAAGACGAACTCGACATGTAAAAATACGGAAGGTTCTTACGAGTGCACTTGCGGACAATACCGGAGGGAAGTGGATCACGTTTGCGAAGGTACAAGCCACGCCAGGTTTTGCACCGTCAGAGAGGGAGATTATAGAAGTTTTCCACATACACGAGAGAAAAAGGTGACACAGATGGAAATATCCCAAGTCAGAATGTGTGCCTGTCTCTAAGTGTGTGTACACCAGCATTCTTCTCCGTCTAGCCTCATTGCACATCCATTTCCCGTAAGTGTCGCCCAGTGGATTTCTTGCTGCCAGCGCACGGGCTACACCCTCCCAGGCGGCAATCCTCGAACCACCTAGTGAGTGCGTGTTTCCGTTCTCAGATATTGACGAATGCAAAGAGGCTAACGGGGGCTGCGGCGATAAGAGTGACTGCGTAAATCAAGATGGGAAACCACCGCTTTGCCGATGTTGGGAAGGTTACGAGGGCAATAACTTCGAACTCGGCGTGAACTGTACAGGTACGCAGAGACGCTTCCAAAAGTGTTTTTACTTCGTGTGAAGAAACACATGGAGAGCCGGCATTCCACGCGAACACGAGTTCCGCACCGATGTCAGTTGCATCAACACGTTTCCTGATGAAGTGAATCGAGTAAGCAAAGACGCATAAGTTTGAAGTGAGATATCTATTATTGTGAACCCTTCAGACATAGACGAATGCAACGCTGACGCAAACCCTTGTCCCACGGACGCGAATTGCGTCAATACCTCTGGATCCTACCACTGCGTGTGTAAGACGGGTTACGTGATGTCAGAAGATGGCACAATGTGCAATGAAATAGACACGTGCACCGATGGGACTGACGACTGCGACAAGTTCCTCGCCACATGCAGCTCCTCGCAGGGTTCCTACAGCTGCCTCTGCAAGCAGCACCTCACAGGCTCAGGGAAAGAAGGTGACTGTAGCCGTAAGTCTTCTCACGAACTTTGAACGTCACGAGGCAACGCTACTTACGTGGGTTGCAGAGAAGTCTGGAAAAGCAGCGCCTTTGCGCCCGTTAAATACTTCATGACGCACAGCGGGCCACACGCATTCAAATTGTAGGAGCGGCACCCGCTCTCATCAATAGTAAACCTCACAGCGGCACGCGCGGCCATAGAGGAAGCTAGCATTCGATGCCTTCTCACTTTAGCGTACTTTGTCCTGAAGACAACAGAGAGCACGGGAACAAACTACACAAGCACACAGGGAACGAACGCACCTGCGAGTGCACGGTTTTGGTGGATGTTCTAATGCAGCTCTCGAAGGGTACGAGCACGTTCCGTGCGAGCTAATGGGACTAAAGTGCGGCTCATACAAAGAGTGCGTGAAGACGAATAATGAGTACATATGCCAGGAGAAGACGTACTTGGAAAAAGTCACCACGCTGCTGTCTGAAGGAGTCAGTTCGGATGCTCCGACTTCAGTGATTTTAGGGGTAGCAGGAGGGGGCCTCGCTGTTGCCGCCCTAGTCGGATGCTTTTTTTGTAAGCGGAAACTGTTTTACTAGGGATATAAGCCGTACAATGAACACATCATATGTGTACTTTCAGGGATGTAGTAAAAACCTTGTTGATTTCAAGATAAAACTCCACTAACGCAGAAGAGAAGCCCGAACAGCTGCTAAGAAGACGCTTACGCATTGTTTGTATCTGTGAATAGAGGTGCATGACATAGCGAGTCAGGCGGATCACGTATTACATCCACAAACGCGGTTTCCCGTCAACGTCAGCGCAAAGCTATGCCCACACCGCATCGCAGGCTACTGGGTTCGTAACAGACCTTGATACGTGAATAGCGCAAGTGTGTGCATCTGCGTTGAATACTGCAGATTATTCTTTTAGACGCAAACGGAAATCCTCAGCAGTCGATGGTGACGCGGGAGGTAAGCGGATGCGTGTGGAGACGAAACTTTTCTGGAAAGCTGGGATACTTAGCAGCTTAAGATCCTAGCGCCTCCTTATAAAATGCCAAGCAAAAAGACGTGCCCTCGGAAATTGGGCTGAATCCACATCTGTTTTGTTTGCCACTCTATTCTACAGAAGCCACGTGGTACAGTCCCATAGGGGAATCCCGGTAGCTCATATCGGCTGCTGCCGGCTGTCTGCTACATCCGCTTGAAGGCAGCTGCAGAGGAACTTGTCTCTGAGTATCTAGTTGATGCGCGGCGAAAATGTGCAATTGTGTCACCAAAGTTACTGTTGTGTGTTGTGTCAGTAGGCACAGATTACATGGATGGGTACGGAGCTACTTTTTACTACGGATGAAAAGTACAAGAAGCTTTAAAAATATTTGTCTCCGAAATCTACGTTAAATTACCTTGAAGCCTACAACAAGCCTCAGAAACACTCGTCTCCGGCATCTACGTTTTTATCACGGGTGAAGAGTGCAACGAGCTTGAAAAATCTTCGTCTCCGGGACCCAGTCCACAAGTGTGTTTCAGTGTTCTTCGGCGTACAGTCGCACGCCCTACTGGTATTTCACAATTTACTAAATCGTGCACCTGCTCTCAAGTTGCTTCCACTTTTTAGAGGAGAGCCCAGGACTCACAACATTTAGGACCGCAGCATGTTAGAAAGCTTCATTCTGGAGGCACAACGCCACCGAAACGAGGCATCCGCTAACGACTTTTCATTCTGAGTGTTCCTTCGCGCGGAGTGTCGCTTTACCTGATGGTATAACAAACCTTATTTACGCCGTCATATTGCTAACTGGGCAGATACGCAGGAATTCGTGAGCTTTTGGTAGAGGTGGTCCTCGGTATCAGTGCATATCGATTGGTAACAGTATCAAAGGTACGCAGGAGGGGAAACGAAGGTTTCAGTTTCAAAAGTGGAAGCCTTTTTTCATCTAGTCCTTTTCTGAATAGTCTGCGACCGCTGTGGTGCGCAAACAAACACAATGAAAACAGACGCCACCCTGTTAATGGTCGCGGACTCGGTACTCTTTGGCGCCGTACCTCATACGCGGCACCCCGGCGTAACTACAGTTTATGGAGAGCTTACATCCCGTTCCGTGTAGGGCCATTGGCGGCTCTCTCACGTGGCGGTGCACCGCCATACACGTGTGGCATCCGCTGGCAGGTTGCTGGACCGGCTAATACCACTGACTTCCGAATGAGCCTCTAGTTCAAGCTCGTCCGCAGTGAAATCTGTGTAAACACTTCTCTAGGAAGGCGATGCGCTGTAAAGCAGGACAACAGCTACTTCAGCAAGTAGAGTTTCTCATTCGGTGCAGGAAATTCCGTATATGCTCCTGATGACTGATCCTTTTATCCGCAAATTCGTTCTGTCTCTTTGTCACAAACTGCTGCCTCTGCAAAGCGCTCGGGGGGGCGTGCGAGCACGAGCGTGTACGGAACGGATCTGTATGACTACAGAAGTACCAAACACTGCACCTTCCATTTCGCGACTAAACACAGATCACTGTGGTGGCCCTACGCCACACGGGGTAGAACGTCTGTACCACCTGAAGAGTCTGCAGCTGCCCACCAACGCTCGTTTACTTTTTATACTGTATGAAGAACTAGCAGCAGCGCCGCTCTACGCGAGTTGGATGACACTTGCGTGTCAGAGTCATTGTGGGGTCGCCACAAGAAAGCACGGCGCCGCTGATTACAAAACGATAGCTCGCCACCACTGCTCATGTTCGGTGGACATATACAAGATCAAAGCAAGCCGGCTGGGATATGTATCTCATTGTCCTCTCTGTACATATACGCAACATGATTATACGTGTGCGGCCACCGACGCATGGTGTTGTGCAAGGACACTGGCAGATGCAGGGAAGTCACCACACCCGGAGAACGTGAAAGACACAAAGCAAGGCAGAGTGCCACCTGTGTTTGTTACGCCACGGGCGCACATTCAAGTCGCCTTTCGAGTATGGGGTGTGACGCAGAATAATCGGTTACTCGTTTTGCGATTGGAATACGCGAGTCCACTCATGCAGCTGCATTGCCGTCTCTGCTCCAACGGTGATGAAGCGGTTTCAACTACTCAAACGCAGAACTCGTGTAGGCAGCGCACTGACCACAGACGTATAGTTTCTGGACAGTGTGCACGCTGTCCTCCAAAGGGAAGTGCGCTGGTCAGCGGTGCGTGGGATCGAGCAGCATCTTTTAGGAAAAGCCTTGCCTACACAACGCCGGTCACATCTGTGAATACTGCCTTCGGACCTGCATCAGAGTGATAAGGCGCCTTCCAGCTAGATTCACTGATAGCGTGGCCACGAGAAATTTGGTAATTCTCCCCAAAAATGATATAAAAAATGCTCCCCTCAGAATGAGGACACACGGGCTCCTTATTTCTTGAATTCAGCAACACGGACGTGCACTGCTTGCAACACCAGTTCCTAACAAGCGATACAGGGTGCGACACAAGGCACTTTAGTTGTTGCGGATGTGCAGCTCCAACCGCTTACAGACTTCACCCTTCGCAAGCTCATTTCTTTCAAACGTTTCGTAGTTGTCGACAAGGCAGAGTTCCGGCTTGCTCTTTTGATCCTTTGCACCCACGGCTGGGTACCTGCGCAAGCACGACCCCGGCAACTTCCAGCAATGCAACACACCACAGTAGCCGTCATCGTACTTCTAAGCAGGCTAGACGTATGCTGGAATCAATATTTTTTACATTTACGAAGAGCTTTCTGGCGACATCGACTACTGGAGCTGATCTGAGAGCAGTGTGTGTATCGGTTCCCTAGTGTCTCCCTTTGCTTTCAAGAGCACGCTGGGTTTGCAAGTAGACGCGTCGTACCCGCTGGCACAGTCCAACGCTGGCACCATCGGACGCATTCCTAAAAGTAGGGACCGCTTCACGATACGGTGGTACCCGCTTGCATCTCTGATCGTGCTGCGCGCTTGCACGTAGTTGTCGAATACAGTGTTGGATTCTAGAATGATCTCTCCAGTTGATTAAGTGCTTTTCATGCCTGTCACAGCAAGTGGATACGCTTAAATCTCTGCCACAGGGCTGCTGCCGCAACCCGACTGGAGAATTTGTAACTTGTATATCTCCTTCCACTGTCAAGTCGCCTTCAAACTCCATCGTAGGTGTCTCTGGTTTCCTCTGCTGTCCCGCCTGCAGAGCTGTCCTCATGCGACGGCTGTGGGCAGGAGAAAAGCGCCTTCTGCATCGTGCCGACGCACCGCGACAGCGTGAGGCAGATACTGGCGGAGTGGACTGTCCTCTTATGTCGCACTTTTGCATTGAATCCGATTTTCTCTGGGGTGACCGGCGTCTTGCGACAGGAAGCGACGCCGATGATTGCCATAGTCGGGGGGAATGATATGGAGATTCGTGACTGGGCAAGCTGGGAACGTGAATGACCAAACCACATGGAGGCCATACAGTGATACTCGGTAGGTAGTATGTTGGCAGAAGGATCGAGGTGGTGCTGCCGGAAAGCAAAACAATTGGGTGCCCCGGAATTCCCCACCTGAACTCCATAGTGTTGGAGTCGGTCTTATATTACCAGACGCAGACCTGAAGCCGCAGGTAGCCGGGTTTTTTTGCGAGGAAGAACTAGGCTATGCCGTGAAAGTCTACGTGCTGTGCAGTATGCCAGCTGGGTGATATGCTCCGGTCGTGCGCTGTCGTACTTCAGTTCGCAAGCCGCGATGGGTCCCCCGAAATTGCTCTTTATGGAAAGAGAACAGGCAGCAGTCCGCAGAACACCATCACGTGGTGTACTGCGTCCGCTGTTGGGGTGCGGCATATCACTCCTGCGAGCTGCCTTCGTTTCATGGCGGACAAGTTTCAACGTATTCGTCGCCGTAACGCCGGTGCAGTGCGGCCCGCTAGTCATGTGTGTGTGTCGCGTACGAGGTTGTGTGCGACACACACCTTCTCAAGCGTCGGACGGGTATCTGTGGGCAACACGGTACGCCGCTTTCAGTGAGAGCATGCATGGGATGTAGGTTAGTCAAAAGGAAGAGGACTCTTGCATTGTCACGTAAAGCAGCTCAGTGTGTCGTGCAGCTAGCGTAGGTAGTTTGTGTAGGAAGCAGCACAGCGCCTAACGAAGCGCTTGTTGCATGCCTCTCGCTTACTAGGATACCAGTGTATCACACAGTTTGCAGAAAGTACTATTTTGAAGAAATATGATGGATTAAGGAGAAGAGGGGAGGGCCGGAAATTGGTTGGTGAGAAGTACTCAAGCCCAACTTCTATTTTACATGCAAATTTGAGCGCACGCGCAACACCGTTCCTCAGGACGAGACTTGCTCTCCAACACAGTACCGATGTTCTTGACGGTTTGGCAGTACACGGTCAGCGTCCAATTTTGCAGTATGCTCGACAGCCTCTATACGTTGCAGTTGACATTTGGTGCGGTAAGAGGCAAGGGACTAGTTTCTTGCCCCGTACCTCCTAACGTGGGCACTTGAGCGGACACCTGAATCCTAGGTAGTTACTACACACTCAAAGAGTGAAGCACGTTGACAACAGGTGTCGTTTTGAAGCCTCGAGCGACGCCGCCGCACTAGAGCAATAGAACCTTGTGCCGGCCTTCTCTCGAGTGCGCCTGATTCTGTGGAGTGCCAAAATTTTCGACCTACAGTAACCACTGTATCAGCCATTCATATCCACGAAGTGGGACGCGGGGACATCACCCCGTGTGAACTACAGAACAAAGAATCCGGTAACCAGCAGTTCTCGCCCTCGAAGACCTGTCGATTGCGTCGTGTCGCTGAAAAGTAGGCAGTGGCATCCGGTTCCGTACAAAGACCATGGCCTTTTAGGAGTCCAAATGTGACGTTGATAGTGCCGGTTGTGTATGTGTACGCGACACATTTGCAGTTGTTTGCATATAGAGTGCTACAATGAACCCCAGCCTCGTACGTCGGTGTGGAAGCATTCCACATATACTACACACATGGAACGATGACGCCGGCTTTTTCAACGTGGGTCACAGCGTGGCTTTGGCCTTCGTGGTCCGGAGAGTTATTCCCTGTGCACAGTATTCAAAAAACACCTGTGTTTTTTCAGTGGCGTCGCAGTAGGACGGGTGTTCTCACGCATCTGTAGGCACTGCTGAGTGACAGCTTCTGTGTGAGCATACACCTAAATGTAGGTATACTGACGTATATGTGCATTGAAGCCAACGCGTACAGCACGTACGTGCACGTTCTCGTCTGTGCCGGTGTTGAAACGATAATTAGCCAACATGGCGCGACATACTTGCGCGCGCATTTTCAACTTGAGTTTCACGAACGATTAGAAGCTATATTTCTACAGACAGGGAGTGGTATTTCGTACAAACAAGGCAGAGAACCCCACATCTTGTGGTTTGTGCTGAGGACCTGAGAAAGCCACGTAGAAATTTGCACCCTGAAGACACGACTGGGTGCGATGGTTAGAAGGGTCCTTGATATCTTTTTATCAAGTACTCTACACTAGGAGTGCACTAGACGCACATCTTGTATTGATGCAGTGGTGCTTCGCGCGCCCCTGTGTTTCTCCTGTTTCAGCGGATGACCCTGAAAGACTAACACATCTCTGAAAAATTTTTACCGCGTCAATCTGCATGTACGTGTATGGGTATGCATACATACATACGTACGCATAAACTTGAGTCTACAAATGAGGCTGCAAAGACTTCCAAGGAGGACGTGGAAACGCACAGTTGCGACGAAGAAGAACGAAGATACCGCAAAAATTTCATCCGCAAGCTTATTCACACGCTTACTCACTTCGTGGGACATGCCCGTGCCAGCTGAGAACGAGCCGGTATTCAATGCATTAATTGTACCTTTTGGAGTTGAATCTGCTTCCTCGCTGGCAAAGACTTCACGTTGCTTGTGTGCGGCGCCATCCAGAATCGTTCAATGAAGGAATGTTGTACAGATGCGCAGCTACAGGCGACTGCGTCTAAGTGACTCTGCGGCAGCTGATGCAGAAGACTGCGCGTATGCGCGCCTGTTCTGAGAGGGCGCCCAGCTGCCGGCAGAGGAGACGAGTAGGAAGGATCACGAACATTCAGATCCTGTTGGTCATCTGAAAACTCTTTTGCACTGGGTGTAGTCAACTGTGGAACACTTTACATGCGAAATATGGCTATTCCTCACCCAACTAGTGCGGTCACTACAGAACGCATCGCTTTCGCCCTCTACCAGAGACCGCCGTGCTAACGCCAGTGTACGGAGCCTTCCTGCAAATCTAGCCGTGGAGCGACGCCGGAGATAGCGGGCTCGCGATGAAGGGCCATTCCATTCACGCCTCATGTACTACACCATCTGTCTAGTGACGTGTGTGTCACGAATGATTCTGTTGTATTCGTTTGCTGTGAAAGACTCTTGAGGGGTATTAACCGTCCCTCGTCCGCGCAGCTGTCATTCCGTGAGCACTCCCTCCGCTGTCGCGGACACATCTGTAGCGGTAATGCGACTGTTTTCAAAACAGTCCAGCTGCAAGCAGCTAGTCAAAACAGATGCCATCCTTCTTTTGACACGTATTCATGGCAAGCAGGAGGTTCTGCGAAGTCTTGCGCTGCTTCTCAGCTGTTTTACAAGGACCTTCGCGCTGGAGGCGGGTGAAGCCGCCAACCGACAGCGTTACGGCTGCTAATCTAGAGTGCAATTTTTGCGTGTCTTTGCACAGGAGACAAAGACGCGGCCTTGTATTCGGAAAGAAGCAGTAATAAGAAAAGAAATATCGCCTTCTGCCCGTTCTCGGATGCTTCCATGAGGTATGTGACTATTTTCCCGCACACACTAGTGTAACGGTTGCTTCTCTCGCGTGTCTTCACCCTCTAGTTTGAGGTACCGCAGCGCGTCCGCACACCGAAACTCTGCAAGAACGAAACCGTGCCTGATGGTTGCAGACCCGTTCTCACAATGTGTAAATGTGCCAGGTATTTTTTCCCAAAGGAGGCAGGGCGAGCCTATGGCGACCACAAAGGAGGTTGCAGAGTTTCTTATGCTGGCTCTTGCTTTCCTGGGAGCCATCTCGTGCTTGAGCCGGCTAGACTGCAACTTCCCTGTCTTTGCATACCTGTGGTGGATTTTCTTCCACGTACCAGAAGACAAGAAGGTGAGCGGGATAGAGTGATGTCCCAGCTCCCAGGCACTTCACTTATGTCCTCGAATGACGAACACGTCAACGTGATGTTGTCCTGGACTGGACAGAGAGAACACATAGCTGTCAGGAAGCTTTAAACCACATGTCTACATTGGGAGGAGCGCGTCCAACGTTCCGCATAGAAGTGGTTTTTTCAATCGGCCACTAGTCTGTACATGTAAAATGCCGCCTCGTGCACACAATTGTTAGATGGTACGTACGTTCGTAAGTGGTGACAACACTACACTCTCTGTTCGAGTTAAGCGGTCAGCAGCCCGAGTGTGCAATTTTGTTGCCATGCACTCCGCATTGAGTGGACTTAGGCCATCCAGTGCTTTGCGTGTTGATGCTTCAGCGGCACCAACGGTGCATGATTTCCTTTGTCTTTCTGTCGATCATACAAGACCTTTTCTTCATTCTTTGCTGGCGTAAGTGAGCGCACTGCACTGAAACATGCCGTCAGGAAACAACGAAATTACCCTTGCTGGCGTACATACAGTGGGGGGCCATGACCCAATCTTCTTTGGAGAAAATTCTTCGGAAAGTGCAGCCGTTTGCCAGTTCCACGGACTGTCAGAGTTCGAACCCAGCGTCATGTGCAATTGCCTGCGCATCTGAATGTCACGTTGTTCTTTTGATCCCACTGCAGCGATCAAATGGTTCTCGTATGACTGGCTGGCTCTATCAAGCGAAACAGAAGGCCTTCACGCCATGGTAACCGTCTTCGCCCTGATAGAGATAACATTCAAGGTATCCCGTACACAAGTATACAAATACTCTATTTAGACTATATTTATTCACTTTTCCGTTTAGCGCGTATTCGTGTATATATCTGTGTTACGCTCTGTTTGTCTTCCTATACGTAAGTGTATAGCTGTGAAGCCCACCGAAGCTCGTTCCTGGCTACGATGCCCACAACCTTGAAATTGAACATTTCAGCAGCTTTGCTCATCCTCTCCAAACGGATGACAGTTTGGATCCAGTTCGATCCAAATTATAAGCTGTTCGTTTCAGAAGGTGTGCATGATGGGCCTCTGCCTAGTAGACGTACCAGAGTGATCTCCTCTTCTAATACCTTTGCGTGGATGCTCCCACAATGTGCCCCTGGATTTGCGTGTGTACCTGTGTGCGCTTTCGTAGGTTCTTCTCCTGTCAATTTTGCTCGTTCCTGATATTGGAGTAAATACTCCAGAAGCCTTGAGACTTTGGTTTCGGCAACTTGGCACCACAGCTTATGGTCAGAGGAGAATTGCGGGGGTACAGCAGCTCCAAAGTCAAGGAGTCACATTACACACCACGGCTGCGCCGCATGAAAACGCTGGCGGCTGCGTCCCTGGAGGATCTCTCCCGTCACCCCTGATTCCTCCTGCTAGTATAGGGCGCGTGGCGTACGCATAACCCTGTGTGAGTTGACTACATCGACAGTGCTTCTGTACCTCATAAGAGATACTGAACGCTGATGCAGCTCACAAGTGCACAACTACTTCGATGCCCGTAAGGCATGTTCTGCCAGTAGAGGTCACTACATATCCATGATTTGAAAGCTACAGTGACTAACGCATGTAAAACACACATGCCGCCCAGGAATGCTGGCAGCGCTTCTGCCTTGTGGCCCGAAAAGGTTTGATTGTCGACGGAATTCGCAGGTATAAAAACAGTGCGATTTCGGCACAGAGCAACCGCAGTAGTTGCAACTCGGAGTTAGGTCTTGACACTTTCTAGGAAAGCCTGCCAGGACCGTCTCAGCGTCAAAGGCATGAACTGAAGCACGCTGAAATAAGATGCGTCAAGGTTGACTCCTTACTTCTGCTGCTGGGTTGTTCACCCAGAGTGGACTACCTGACTAGTCACCGAAGTCTACGTCGCCTTACAATAAGATTTTCTGCCGCTTTCAAGGCCACAAAATTGACAGCGTTAGGGAGATCGCAACCCGTTACACGGTCAAGCATTGAAATAGGCAAACGCTCCTGTCAATGTTTCCTGCCTTCCACCGCGTATATCACCTATGCAGGGCTGGCTTCTATACTCTACAAGTGACATAATTATGTACACAAGTATGGTGCCTAGATGCACAAACTGTACACCTGTTGTGATCTCACGATCAAAAGTATCGAGAAGGCGTTCACAAGCATTTGCCCTATCAAGTAAAACAGTCGACAAGAGGCTCCGCAGAGCAGTGCTTGCGGACCACGGTGCTCAAACTAGTTCGTAGCACTGCATCAAAATACCAGGATAATTCTGAAACGGCTGTTTAGCGTAACGAGTATGTGCTGAAAATTCGTCGATATTCGTGAGGCGCCCATTTAACAAGAAGTGTAAACTGCACAAAGGCAGATTTGCCGTTTCGTGTGTATGCATGTATACGGGGCTACTACTAGAACATTATGTCTCTGCCGTTCGTGAAACAGATACAACAACCGTCTAGATATAGCCAGGCTAGCGGAGATCATCTCTTGGTGATACCACAGAAATGCCTCTCTACGTGTAAGTGTTTCTGAGTTGGTCTTTGTGAATCCGATTTCGTAGAGGCACAGCATGACGTAACACGTCTCACGCTGCCCTTCCCAGGTGTCCGCAAAAACGCTTGCCACTGCGCCTTAACTTCCACAGAACTCGGATGGATTTCTAACTCTAGGTATGCTGAATCGAGATTTAGCGTGCCAGAAACGGAACGTGGAAGGACGAATAATTTCAAATGCATATAAAAGGAGATGCACGTGTTGGCACAAACGTGTGGTTTGCCACCGCTACACCATGTAGGGCAGTGTGACGCACGCCTCACGTCTTCTTTCGAGTAGGGTACCGTCCGCCACATATTCGTACGTGCACCGGCGTGTAGGTTTATGAGACGAGTGAAAGTTTCTTGTTAACATGTCTATGCAGAAGCAGACGCATGAAACCATCACGTGCATTCAGGAGCACGTAACCTGGCTTCACTTTCGAGAGTCCAGGTAGACCATCATCAGCGACCAACAGGGCTGAAGCGAATCATCACTCTGGCTGCAAATTAGGGCATTTACCGGCACACAGACAGAAGAATCAAAAATGATGTATCACCTGCATTCAAGATCCTCCAGCGGCTACGCTGTACACAGATGCACAAACCTGGATATGCACACACGCACACGTGTGTAAAGCCACACCTTCAGCGAGTTTCCACGTAAAAGGCGCAGAACGCATATCAGAACCAGAAGTAGATGCGTGCGACAGTCTTTGGTAAGTCGTCTTGTTCTGGTGCAGTGTACGGGACACGGTGCAGTAGCCCACTTGAGGGTTTTCACAGAAGCTTTTCTTTAGTGGGAGGGTCTATGGTGAACGAGTGTGTAAGTAATGTTGTCCTAGAGGATACGCTTCTTCCCGATTTCCGAAGGAAGAGGTTTCGACTTTTCGCAAAACGTACGTTCAAGTTGCTTTCGGATTTCAATGGCAGGAAAAAACTCCAAGCCAGCTTTTTAGTGGGACCATTTTGGTGGAAGTTGAATCACTGTTACGCCGCTCGGACGTACCGTAACAGCTTTACACCAATGGCTGTTATCAGAAATACTGCGCCATCACCGATAACCCGCAGATCAGGGATTTGCAGCTCCGTCCACTGCGTCTCGAGGCGTTTCATGTTTTCCTGCAGCGTACAACAGAGCACATCTGTTGGTTTATCAACTTGGAAAGGGGCATGTGATAAGTAGCATTTGGAATGCATCCTGCTTCGCTCTTTCGAACAATAAAAAAAGCTACACATCAGACGGAGAAAGTAGACGCATTGTTGCGTTATCGAAGGCAAGGATGGCGGACACTATACGCAGCAGCTTACGGCCACGGCTGCAAGCTTCTCGATATGAAGGAGTACCACACAACCGGAATAACACATCAAGCGCATTACACGTTGCTCAACAAATTGCAAGTCCACAGAACATTACACTACGAAGGACCGCGTCCAGCTGCTGCGAGTGACAAAGCAGCACCAACACGAGCAGGTGGCAATACACCTTCACTATAAGTTTCTATACTTTTTCCCCTTCAAACCAAAGATAGCAAAATTTACACTGATCCTCCACACAACATGGATCGATCTCTTTCCGTGAAGTACCTGCTACCCTGCTGGGAATTTAAATCTTCTGTCAAGGACAGTTCGCTTCGTAAAAAAAGCTGCACCATACTCGTGAGAAACCTTTAGCACCCTGCACGACGTTTTTCTTTGTCAGTGTCAATCTATATCTACGAGTTCAGTATGCCTCGGTTGTTGGTGGTGTTGCAGGTACGACTCACTGTTGTAGTGACTTCTCGTGTGCTTTAAAGAATCCGCAGAGATACTCACCGGGACGGGGAAATATTTATCGACGTTCGTCGCCATGGATAGAGAAATACAAAGTTACGCCCACGTGAACACGTGTGTGCAAGTGAAAATATATAAATATAATCAGGCAAACATGAGTACGTACACGCACGCGTACGAATGCGAGAAAAAGGAATCCCTCCTAAGAAAATATTTACTATATACATCCGTATACATACGTGCGCGTACTCCCACACATAAACGTGAAAGTCTTGCGTACGTGCAACTACCTGTATGCGTGTACCTACACATTCGTGCACGCAAATATATACGATATATATACGCACCTCTGCGCTCAGCCGGAGGCGTAAGATATCTTTTGAAAGCCTAGCTCCCGTTTCTTTTTGGCGGTTGCATGCAGCAGCAGCAGCAGCGCCGAGCGTCGCTTCAAGCAGCAGCTTTTCCTGGACCTCTCCTGCATCTGCTGCTGCCGCAGGCTCTGCTGCTTTCCCCGTCTCTGCCACTGCTCTCCGCTCTTCTGCTGCCCTTCCGTTTGCGGCAGTCGCCTGCTCTGCTGCAGAGGCGTTGAGTTCTGCTGCAGTGTTTTCCCATTCCATTTTCGTGCTGTGTGCTGCTGCCGGGGCTTCTTCTGCTGCTGGTCTTCGCTGGGAAGACTTAGCCGTTTCCACGGACGAACAAGACGGTGTTGCTCTGTCGTGGCGCCTGTCTGCTGCTGTTGTTGCGGGTGCAGTCGTGCTGTTGTCGGGGCTGCTCCGTAATGTTCGCTGCTTCTGCTGGCCTGTCGCCCCCTGCAGCAGGGCCTCCAGAGCAGCGGGACCGCGAAAGAAGAACTCCACAAATAAAGGAGCAGCAAGCACGCCTGCGGCAATGGGAACCCGAGGCAGTACACTTAGAATCCGGCGCGCGTTGTTGCTGCTGCTGCACTGGGCAGAAGAAAAGACTCTTCCACTGGCATGAATTTGCTGGTTTAACTGCACCGCCTGCAGGGAAGCGCCAGTCGAGCTCGCTCTTTTACACTTCAGGTCGGCCCCCCGCCGGCTGCTGGTACTGCTCGAGCTGTTGCTGCTGCAGCTGGGGACGCCGCGGCTGCTGTTACTACTGAAGCCATCGCTGTCTGTCGTACTGCTGCTGCTCCTGCATGGTCCTCCCTTGGAGCCAGATGGTCCCTCGGTAGCAGCAGCAGTCGACGAAGCAGAGCGCGGCAGACATGAAGAAGCTGCAAAGCACACACCGGCCGCGAAGGCGAGAAAGCCACCTGTGCCGCTGACATGAAGTGAATCAAGTCCTACTGAACGGTAAGCAGCAAGCGACACGAGTGTGCTTGCAGCGGCGCCGAGAGTGAGTCCTGCCGCTGTTGGGAGTGCGCCATAGAGTCGCTGAAGAATGACAACTGCCAAGAAGCAGCAGCCGCTCTTCACACCTGCAGCTGCTACTGGTGTTGTCCCCGTCGTATCAGCAGCAGCAGGCAGCAGCAGCCGCGCAGGTACACTCGTCAGAAGCGCTTCCAGCAGCTGCCGCGTGGAAAAAGGAGAAGGGGAGGCCGACGACGACAAAGACGAAGAGCGAGAAGAAGATGAAGGGGCGGAATCGTCTGCAACAGAAGCAGTAGAAGAACGGGTGTGTGTAGAAGAGACTTGCAGGAGGGGACACGGAGAAATGCATACAACACACATTGAAGAGAGAACAAAATGTGAAGGAGGAAAATATCAGCAGAAAGAGTGTGGGACGAGAGGAAGGCAAACAAGACGGAAAGGATGTGAAAGAAGCGGAAGAGAAGAAAAAGGTGACTTTAGAAAGGAGGACGAAGGAAGGAGGGGAAAAGTCCTTTGCACACACAAAATCAAGCGTCAATGACAAAAAAAAGGAACGGCACCTAAAAAAACTTTTTTTCTTCAAAATGAGGGAAGCAGGCAGATGCAGATATCTTCCCAGTGCTCCCCGTCCCGCAAAAAAGTTGCTGAGTGAAGTACATTAGTTCTGCCCTTCCTAGTTCTGCCTTCCCTAGATCCGCCTTCCCTACGCCTCTCTCTCTCCCTCTGCCTACTCCTGTGAAATCTACCACCACACCCTCGTGTGATACGCACACCAGCTTCTCAGCGTCAAGATGTAACTAACGCACACACGTGTGTGACATGCTGTCCATTTGATCAACGTCTATCCTGTTTTTCCGTCTGTTTGGGAATGAGCGTTCACGCATCCTTAACTATATAACACACACATACGCACACACTGCGTGTTGTATGGCCGAATGGTCGATAGCACAGACCTATCCTTTTTTTCTCCGTTTATAGAGGAAAAAAATAGGTAGAGAACCTTGCATCCCCGGCAGCGTCTACGCATTTGATATAACTCGCAAAACTTCACTTTTCTACGAGAAATTACTGAAGAAACGCGTTGGTGCGACTACTCTTTGTCGCCTCTGTAGCTCAGTTTGAGAAATGCTTTTTCGCGAGTCAACATCGCTACAAACCTCCCCTCTGCGACTGTCCTCGAAGACATTCTCCTCTCCACGCGTCCTTCACGCATCCTTTCTACGCTCTCTGCAACGTGGGGCCCGACAAGAAGCATATTGTTGCTGGCCAGGGTCTGTGCAGCTTCTTTCACTTCTTGATAGAAAAAACGCGCGTTTCCATCCTCTGGCAAAGAAGAGCGGACCAGGAGAAAAACGTAAAGCAGCGCGTCTTCTCACGGCAGATAAACGCAACCGCGTGTTCACTTTCCTCATGGAGAACCCTCTATACACACGTTTTTTCTTTTCACGACATACTCAGCTCTCCTGCAGAAGGCTGCTATCTTGACCGTCGCTGCGAAAACTGGAGATACGCTGTGCCACCCGCGCTGCGGCGTAGTAGACTCTTCTTCTGTGTGAACTGCTGCATTGTATCTGTGGCGGTGGATTTCCCATCCCAGATAATCTGCAACGCCGATTTTCTCTCTCGTCACTGCATGCTAAAAATTTCAGCCTTTTCTACTACTGCAGTAAAGTATGTGCACCCCCTCCGTCGTTCAAACGCGAAGATGGACAATCTGCTCTTTTACTCCTATTGACGGCAAACAAGTGCAGCTACACGCGTATACATATATACAAATACATATACCTACACACACATTTATACTCATATATATCTATGTATGTGTACGACAAACGTATATATACGTATGTACCTATGCGTATGTATGTATGTGTCTATATACACATATCGAAGCGCATAATTCTACACATACACATACACATATTCATATATGTAATCGTGTACATACACTCATATCTATTTATGTGCGCATGATTACGTATCTATGGATACACGTGTCTATGTATATATGTGTATACAACGCATGCGTGAATACTCATACGTGTACATACACATACATCTACAGGCACACACTGCTACACATATGCATACAGCTAGCTAGCTAGACGTCTCTATGTACCTTATATGTGTGCGTTTATATATATATATATATATCTTTGTGCGCGTTAAGAAAAATGTACGTATACCGACGTACACTCCATATATAGATTTACACATCTGAGGATCCGGACGAAGTAAATAGGTGAGCGTACCTTTATAAACAAGAATGCGCACGTCATTATATCTCACACATATAGGCATACATGTATATGTCGTACAGGTATATATACATACACGTATGTGTATTCTTATATATATATATATGTATATATAGGTAACGCGCGCGTCAATATATGTATATGTTCATCTAGGTAGATACGGAATGTTTCTGATCTTTGTTCAAAGGACGGTGTGTACCTCTCTTTCCTTTCAAGGGGAGAGAAGTGTTTGTGTTTTGCATTTTCTTCGTGGAAGAAAAACGAACATGCCTACGTGAAGTACATCGAGGTCTTCCTGCATAATGGTAGAAGCCTGTCCCTCTCCCTCTTCCTCTTATCTCTTCCTTCTCCTCCTCTTCCTCTTCCCCTTCCTCTCTCTACTCTTCTTTTCCGTGCTCTTCGTTTAGCAGCGTCGCGCAGGTCTGCGCAGGAGAGCAACACGCCGTTTCTTCGAGCGGCAGCAAAGAAGCAGGTGGTGCCTGTTCTACTACCACAATGTTCACAGTTGTTTATCCTCCTTCTACACGTTTCAAGAAAGAATACAGCCTCTTTTCCCACTCCCCCAGCAGGTCGAACCGGGCGGCAATGCGCGGTGGGTCGCTTGAAGAAGAAAAAGAAGAACACCAGCGTGGTGGTGCTATAAAACAGTCTCTCTCACACACACACACATACATCAACACATGGACTTTTCCTCCGTCGGTAAAGCTGCCAGCCGCCGAGCGAGACTCCGTCTGGTGCGCTTGAAGAGACTTCTCACATACACGAAAGCGCGCCCCAAGCTGCACGTCTATAAACTTTCCTTTCTTCGATAAGAACGAGAACACGCTGCTCTCTCTCTCTCTGAAGACGATGTCTCTCTTCACATTTCGGAATACTTTCGGCTGCTGCAACAAGCTTTCATTCTTCACGTATGGGTGATTCTCGACATGCGCGGAGCACTCGGTAGAAATACTAATGCCCACCTTGCTTTGAGGAGGAGAAAATAGCTGCAGCTCCTCCTGGTGAGAAAGGCGGCTAGCAAACACTTTCCTCTTCTCCTTTCTCGAATGAAATAAAAGTGCTGCTGCGTCCCTCTGTCTTCTCTCTTCTCCTCACCTCCACGACGCAACACGACAAGACGACTAAATATACTCCGTACAAACCTGCGCATATCCTACATATTGTCTCATGTGCAGCTTATCCCCCCTTCCCGTGGAAAAAATAGTCACTCGTTATCTTCCTGTCTTCCTCTCTTTCTTCTCTCTTCCTTCCCTTCTCTCTCTCCTTCCGTTCTCCCGTCTCTCTTTCTTCCTGTCTCCCTCTGTCCCCCTCTCTCTTCCTGTCTCTCTTCTCCCTTCCCGTCTCCCTTCTGTCTTCCCGTCTCCCTTCTCTCTTCCTGTCTCCCCTCGGTCTTCCTGTCCCTCTCTCCCTTCCCGTCTCCCTTCTGTCTTCCCGTCTCCCTTCTGTCCCCCCGTCTCCCTTCTGTCTTCCTGTCTGTCTCTATCCTCCGCTGTCTCTCTCTCCTGCTCCCTTTCTCTCTTTTCCTCCCTTTCGTCTTCTCTCTCCGAGAGTCTCTCTGTCTCTTTTTCCTGCGAAGAGACGCAAAAGTGCCCTCTGCTTTTCTCCGCTCTTGAAGTGTTTCCCCCGAGACAGCCACACAAGTAGAAACACGTAGAAACGTGTGGAGTCATACAAGTTCTTGCGGAGGTAAAAGAAGACGCAGAACTCCACCCTCACTCTGCAAAGAAAAACAGGGCCTCCTGTCGCGTACTTCAACGTCCACGCGAGAGACGCTCACGTAGAATACGCAGAAAAGAATTTACGAGCCCCATTTTCCTCCTTACCCCAGTGTTCCACGAGCATATACACACATACACATATGCGTGTGTCACTTCTAACTGTTGGATATATAAAGGCACGCAAAAACATACACATGGGTATATACAGACACACACACACACACATACAAATATATACACATATATATACACATAGGCATACACATACACACACACACACACACAAACATATGCATATGCATACGCATAGGCAGACCCATCTACTATAGATAAACATACACATAGACGGAGGTATACTCATACATATAGATATATATATATGTATAGACACACACACACACACACGTACGTATGTCCATAGATATACACATCTATTAAAAATAGACAAACACACATATAGAGGGAGGTACAAGCATGCGTTCCACATCGAAGATACGCATATATATATATATACCTCGAGCACGTGCACATATACATATATATATGAATGTGTACAAATATGTATACAGATATGTACTTATATAACCACTATCTATCTATTTTTATCTCTACCTATCTACGGCTACCTATATATATCTGTCTCTCTCTCTATATATATATCTATCTCTATCTATCTCTCTGTCTCTCTACGTATCTCTCTATCTATCTCTCTATCTATCTACGTACATCTATCTACCTATCTCTATCTACCTATATCTATCTATCTCTATCGACCTCCATCTGTCTACCTCTATCTATATACACATATATGACTGTTTCTCACTCGAATCCCCACTCAAATAGGGCTACAAGATATTGTCAGAGTAGAAGACGTAGTGGAGAACTGTCTTACCGGTGTTATGTGGAGAAGTGTAATTATCTCTGTTGCCTTCACACGTGGGACCCCGCACCACGTATTCTACGCAGTCTTGAGGATTGGCAGAAGTTGCAGGAGAAGCAGCAGCAGGTTTTGCACGAGCAGGAGGCGAATCAGGAAAAGCAGCAGCATATGCAGGAGCAGTAGGAGGTAGAGGAGCAGCAGCAGGTAGAGGAGCACCAGCAGATGGAGGAGCAGCAGCACATGCAGGAGGAGCAGCAGACACTGCGGCAGCAGCAGATGCAGAGGGAGGCGAAGCAGAAGGCTGCAGGCGGTTTTGCTGCTGGTGCTGGGATGGTGTTGCAGCTCCGAACAGCTCTGCCGGTGTTGTCGTGAAGAGCAGCCGCCTGCCAACCGCAGCAGCGGCAGCAGCAGCAAGTTTCTCTGACGGCGCAACAACGGCAGAATCAGCAGCAGCAAGAGAAAGGAAGCTGCCGCCTCCGACTGCTGCAGCAGCACGAGAAAAGAGTTCTTTTTCCGCTGTCTTGCCTTCGTCTGCTTGTGCAAATGCGTAGCGACCGCTGTGCGCCGTCGCCACCAGCGCTGCCGCCAGCTGCAGCAGCAGCAGTAGACACCCCACAGAGGGGACAGCCGCCGCCGAAAAAGAAGGAACGGTTTTGCTTCCTCCTTCAGACTCAGCTGAGACAGAGAGCGGAGCGCCGTGGCCAACCGCAGCAGCAGCAGCTGGAGAGAAAGAAAAAGCGAAAGGCCCGTCGCAATTGTCTTCCTTCGCTTCCCTGCTGCTGCTGCCGCTGCTGCAGCGGGAAGTTGTCTTCTGCGAGGGACGACGCAAGCGCTGCAGCAGCCGCAGCAGCAGACCGCCACCAGCAGCAGCAGCAGGCGCCGGGTAGTAGAAGTGCCGTCGGTAGTAGCAGCAGTACGCCGTCGAAGCAGCAGCCACCACCTGACGTCCGCAAGACGCACAGCAGCAACAACAGCAAACGACGGAGAAACACATGCACGCGCATGTACGTAGGCGCCTTGGGACATAAATGCATGTCCACAAACAGAGAGAAACACAGAGACCGACACACACATAAACCCAGAGACAAACGTATCTATGTGTGTGTATATAGAGACGGTTACTATACAGGAAAACAACCGCATCTATACACACAGAGACAAACACATCAATATAGATATGTATGTAGAGACAGTTATTACGAGGAATAACAACCGCAGACCTGTAGAAATATGAGCAACGGATCTTCTCGTATTTCCGCACATGCGTGTGCAACTGGAGAAACATACGTAACAAAAGATATACATATATATATATATGTGCGTTATATAGATATGGAAAGTAGTGCATGTTTACATATTTCATTCGTACATACACGAATATCCACATACACACAGACAAATCTATCTATATATATATATTCGTGTGCAAACGTATATGTACATATATACACGTATATGGGAAAGCACCGATATACTTGTCTATATATGCATATACATATACACACGTATGTGGATGTATAGGTATACACACACGTCTATGCATGTAGGCGTGTACATATATATATATATATATATGTATGTATATGGTTGTGCACGTGTATATATATATATATATATATACAATGTAGGTATACATATATATATATATATGTATAATTAGGTACATGTGAGGGTGTAGCTGTGTATGTGTGTTAACAAATATATATGAGATTGTAGACGTTCATATGCTTTTGTTCCTGAACAGGCGTGAATATACAGCCACACACATACATATATATGTACTTTTCTGAAGAATGAGACATGCATGCACAGGTGAAACATCTGCATCTATTTGTTACATTTCTGTAGATATCTGAGCCACCATAGAGACGAAGAAATATCAAAAGGGCAGCTAATCTCTGCGCCCCGCCCACGGCCTACCCCGGTAGCAGCGGCAGCAGTTTCTGGCTCTCACTTGGCGCAGCAGCAGATGCGGTGGAGTTGGTGCTCTGCTCGCAGCAGCAGGAGCAGCAGCAGCAGCACTTCTGCCTCCTTCTCCTCGTCCTCCTCCCCGACCACCGTCACCGGCTGCTGCTGTTCCTCCTCTTCCTTCTCCTCGTTCGTCTTCTGCCTGCCTGCCGACGGGGCGGCGGGTGCTCTGCTGTGCCTGCTGCTGCTGTCGCTTCTGTGCCTCCTCGCTAGCGAAACTCTGCAACAGAGACTGGAACGCCTCAATGACCTGCTGCTGCTGCTGAGAGGGAGAGGGCGAACGAGGCGAGCAGGAAGAAGACGGGGAAGGCGGAGAAGAGGAAGACAAAGAAGTCGTCGAAGAAGAACAGAAAAGAGATAGCGGCGGGAAGGAAAAGCGGGCAAATTTGTCCCCTTCTTCACCGAGGAACTCCGCACGGCTTCCACGTAAAGAAGTACGAGAAAGTGCCGGTAAGGGAGGAGACGGGAAGGGCTGTCCTTCCCTTGCTGCACGTGTATAGCCCAGATGCCACCTGGAAGGGGGCAGAGGGCGGACGGAAGAACGGGGAGAAGAAGACGGAAACGAAGAAAAGGGGAGAATATGGAAGCATGCAGATGTGTGAGTTCCTCTTCTGGCTGCCTGCACACGCAGCAGCACAGATGTGGAGGGAAGTGAAGAAGACGGAGGACAGTGGAGCTGACGGGAGGTCCCAGCAGGCCGGGAAGGACAGGCACAACGAGAAAAAGTAGGAGAACGAACAGACGGAAAAGACGAACAAGCCGAAGGACAAGACGAAGAAGAGGAAGCACGAAAGGGGTTTTCCTTGATTTGGCTTGAAGGCGTGGAAGATGGGGAGAGAAGAGAAGCGAAGGAAGGTGCAGGAAGCGCTGCAGTGCTTGATAGTGCTGCAGGTGAGAGAAGAAGAGGAGGACAACAAAAAGGCAGAGCGCGACTTCGCCCTACTATTTTCACACTTTTACTAGGAAGCAAAGGCGTAAGGAGGTGCAGAGCAGCAGCCTGGTGGCAGCGCTTCACAGCAGCAAAAAAATGCTGCCGTTCTTGCCTCATCTTCGATATAATCCTTCTGCTGCTGTGCGGTGTGGATGCGAGCGCTTCTTCGTCATACACACAAACGACAAGAGACGCCGCTGCCTGGTGTACATGTCGCTGCTGCTGTTGCTGCGCTTGTCGCTATCGCCGCTGCTGTTGCTGCTCTTGTCGCAATCGCTGCTGCTGGTGAGGCTCTTGCCGTTGTTGCTGCTCTCGCCGCTGAATTGCTGCTGCTGTTGCTGCTGCTGCTGTTGCTGCTGGTCCTGTTGCTGTTGCTGCTGTTGCGGCTGCCGCTGTTGCTGCTGTTGCCGCTGCTCCTGTTGGTGCAGCTGTTCCTGTCCCTTCTGTTGCTATTGCTGCTGCTGCCGTCGGCGCTGCTCCTGCTGATGCGTGTCTGCAGCCTTTCTTCCCTGCGGGGCGCTATCGCTGCTGCTCGGGCCCTTGCGCTGCTGCTGTTGCCGCTGTTCTGCCGCTGCTGTCATACTTCCTCCTTTGCCTGGCCGCAGCTGCTACTACGCTTCTGTTGCTGCAGCTGCTTTTGCCGCTGCTTGCCCTCTTGGTGTTCCTCGCGGCCCCCTGCTGCGGCAGCCGAAGCGTAAGGCAGGTTTGAACCGCGACCGATGTGTGGGGTGTATACGTACGTCTCTTGTTCAGCACGCCGCGGTGACGGTGTTTCTATCCACATTTGCAGTAAAGACGCATGTGTATTTATGTGTAAGGGAAATGAAGTATATACAGACGACTCTTCACTGGCGTACACGCATTACACCTGCTCTATGTAGTTGCTAACCGTTCTTGGTCTTCAAAATAGTAGACCTGGAAGGCGTATGAGACGACGAACAGAAAAAGAAGAGAGAAAGAGAGAAGCCCCGAAGAAAAAGCAACAACAAGAAGAAGTAGACCGTTTTTCGACTGATGGGAGCGGCATGCAGCTGCATGCGGACAAAATCTCTTCCCCCGGTCGCAGGAGCCGGTGTCATACACACCTGCAGAGGAAAAGGCGGAGAGTGGATCGTCTAGAGAAGTATAAAGAACCTGATACTAGACAATACTCACGGTCAATTTATATATCTTGTGGTAGTGTTTCCAGCTTGTGTGTGTTAAGTAAATGTTTCCCATTTTTGTCTGGAAAAGAGCCGTGTGCCGTCATCAGATGAAGACACAATCGCGAAAGTCTCTCCGCGTTCATTTTTCTGTGTGTATGCGGACTTCTTTTCAGTCTCCTCTTCGTATGAAGAGGTGTTAATTTTTCTCCTCGCCGGCGGATGTACCCCTGCGCCATTACACGGATTAATAGATATTCCCCTACAGAAATAAACGCGTCTAGACAGCCGCACACGGCGCATCCGCCAAGCGTACCTGCTCGTCTCGCTGGCGCCGTTGCTGCTGAAATTGCAGCTGCTGCCATTTGTGGTGCTACTGCTGCTCTTCAAGCCCCGCTCCCAGCTGTCGCTGGTATTGCAGTTGCTGCAAGTACTGCTGCTGGTGGCGCTGCTGTTGCTGCTTGCCTTGCTGCTGCTGTTGCTGCTTCCGTTGCTGCTGCTGTTGCTGCGTCTCTTGCTGCTGCTGTTGTTGCTTCTCTTGCTGCTGCTGTTGGTGCTTCTCTTGGTGCTGCTGTTGCTGCTGTTCGTACTGCGGTGGCTGGTGCTGTTGCTGCTGCTGTTGCTGCTGCTCTTGCTGCTGGTCGCGCTGTAGCTGCTGCTGCTGCTGTTGCGGCTGCTGCGGCGGTGATTTCTTGTTGTCGCGTGTTGCTTAGCGCAGGGCAGAGGCACCGAAAAGTTGCGTCACTGGCAGGTCGCAGCAGCCACTGCGATGCAGAGCAGCCTGAAGCAAGAAAACTGCTAGATAACACGCGTGTCTCCTCACTTGCGGTAAAGTGCTTTAGGTATATGGTGTACGTACACCCCGCGTTAAAGAACAAATGAAACGATGAAGCGCTGCGACAATCCAGAAAACAGACGGTTTCTTCAAGATGCGTGTGGACTCCACAAAAAAGCACCTGAATTTATCTGCGAACTTTGTACTATCTACTCTTCCTGTAAGCAAGGTAGTATTAGTAGAACTGTCATTCTTCTGCACATAGTTACAAATATACACAGGGAAGAAGAAAGAACAGAGAGAAGGAGAAAGAAGGGACTGTGGTGTATGTGAGCGTGTGTAGAGAAACTCTTTTGTTGTCCGAACTATCTGAGCATCTGTATAAAAACGTGCCCGAAATTACAGCGACGTATCAGAGCAATTGCAGAAAACACCTCGTTGTCGACGGTATCTGAGCATCCGAATACATGTAGAAAACTTTCTTCCTGTTGAAAGCATCTGAGCAGCTGCACAGCATCGTCATATGATGAGTGTCACGCCTCACACGTAGATACGTGTGTCTACGTGTATGTTTCTCTCCAAGTGTTATACGCAAGTATATATATTTTGTCGTGTATGTGGCTCTTCCCAACATATATGCAGGCGTACACGACTCAACACATCTTATTTGTTAGAGCATATGAGTATAAAGCAGCATGCGATGATGATTTATAATCGCAGAAATAAAATAAAACAACCAACACATAATATTTGTTCGAGCATATAAAGCAGCACGCGGTGGTGACTTATAGTTACAGAAATGAAATGCACTGCATCTGCACGTTCCACAGGAATGTAGCCACATTACGTAGACACCCCTCCGCGTAAGCATTAGTGAAAAAATAAATACTTTCCGTATATCAACAGCTAACGAACGACTCTTTCAAGCGTAGAGATACATGCCTTCATAAAGAAAACTTTGGCAGTCCGCGTCAAAGAAGTGGGAGAAGAGTCACTTTTCACTCACGTCTCTATGCACGCCTGCAAACGCAGGTGTACACACTCCGTCCCAAAGCAGTCACATCTACACAGAGAGGCACTCGCCCACAAAGATATATATATGTATATTTCTATGAATAAACACATATGTGAATGTGTCTGGAGGTGTTTTGATGATTGATTAAACAGAAAAAGGTATGTAAGCACGTTCTATACCTTCCTCTTCGCATATATACGCGTAAAAGCTGGAGGCGCAGTAAGCGTTTGTCTACGCTTGTGATTCGAGTCTTCGTCATGTACAACTCATGAAAATCGTAATCGATGTGAGTTACGAATATCTACCTACACGCGTAAACACACACAACATACTTACATCTGTATGTGTATATGTATATATATATATATATATGCGTATGTGTATTGCTACGCACCTCGACCGGGATGCGACGTACAAATTTACTGGTAACGGGCGTGCTCGAAAAGAAAACTTGGTGAAATGTATTTGAAACGAGCGATGTGATTGTAGGTCGTACTCTGCTTTCACTGTGTGCGGTCTCTCGCGGTGTCCGTCTGGTCTGCAGAAGAAGAAATGCAGGTCTTCTGGGATCAGCGCGAAGAGAAGTGGGAAAGGAAGAAGAGAGGCAGTCGCGGGATGTAAGCGAAGAGAGAACGGAGTAGCGGAGAAGGACACGCAGAATAAGAGACTACGAAGAAAATGAAAGAAGGTAGTAGTCAGAAAAGCAGAGGAAGAAGCCTTTGTGAAGCGTGAAAATTGAAGACGGAGGAAAAACGGAGAGGAACACGCTAGAGGCAGGAACAGAATGGGGATTGAAGAAATGCTGCTCAGTTGCTGCGTCGAAGAGCCACGGATATTTACAATAAATGAAAAACTCTTACGGCATACTTGCAGGACACTCATTACAGCGAGTTTCTAACACCTCACCGTGGTTGTTCCGTCCATAGCAGTCACATATACACAGATAGGCATCCGCACATTTAGATGTATATTTCTACAAATAAATAAATATACAAGTGTGCACACGTGTGAAGGGGTTTTACTGATTGTTTTAGTAGGATTGATCTTATCTGAGTTCAACCAGCACTTCGATTCTTTGTTGGAAGAAGTGTTCACGGTCTTCTTTCCCTTTTTCTAAAACTCACACAACTTTCGACGGTACAAAAGGGATGCTCTGCTTGACGATGAAGGCGGACGCCGCTGAGCTCACTTCTTCTACTGAATTTTCGTGTCAAAGGGAAACGTTCTCTTTTCTTCTGAAAAGGGAAAATTCCCTTCTTTTTTCGCCGGCTGGATAAGTTCATTTCCGATAGCACGGGATTCTCTGTTTTTAGATTACAAGGCGTATTCTCAACTTCTTGTCAGCGAAAAGTCTTTAGTCGTCTTGTTGCTGTTGAGGATCAGAATAAAGTGTGACCGACAATCATATTCTCAATTTGCCGACAAGGAAGATCCTTGATGCTAGTGCAAGACGTTCTGCTGGCAAATGGGAAAAGAGCACTTTCTCTTCCCCTAGATAGAGCCTTTTTCTACGCTGCGCGGGAGGCAATTATTTGCAGGTAAAGAGTGACTTCTGGATCTGGCGGAGAGAGCATTTTGCGGGTTGCACTAGTTGACAGATGTGATGTCTCCACTGAGAAAAGGATTTCTTCTCGCTAGTCTTGAAATTTAGTAGCGTGTGTGCATGACGTGGAAGTCACAGTATTGAAAAGTGACTCCTTCTTGTTTCTAGAGGAGAGCCTGTACGCTGCAGCCGAGGACAGGGATGGAAGCAAGGAAAATATGAAGTACCGTTTTCTGGGCAAGACTGACAGTCTATCTCACGCTGCGATAAGGTCGAGTTCAAAGTCACAAATACTTCCTTTCTGCGGCTAAAGGCGGATAATATTACAGTGGTGTCTGAGATGTCGCCCGGGTGAAGGAAAACATGTTTCTCATCATGCGTTGCCTCACAGGCGATCTCCCCATCGTCAGCGTATTCGTCACCTTCATTTCTTTTCTTCATATGACGAGTGGTCCTGGCAGGAGAATCAACCAAAAAACTACCAACCGTAGAAGCGGCAGTATCAGTAGAGAATTAGGGATAGTGCAGGTATATAGCAGTGACATATATATTAGTGTGAGGCTCTACAAAGCTAGCGGTCCTGCAGCGGCATTTCTCGTCGGATAGACAAACAAGTGCGCGTTTGCAGAAGTGACACCTTTCGAGATGCATCTGTGGAGTAGAAGAGAATAGGGAGAAGTACGGCTCAGCAGGTAGAAGATACACAGCAGCAGCGAAGAAAGAGCAGGTGGACTCATCCCTGAGCAGCCACGCCAGCAGAATAGCCAGCAGCGGACGTGTGGCGGCGCCACCAACGGGGCAGCGCCACAACCATATGTACTACCGTAGGAAAACGACAGCAGTCCTCTCTACGTATAATACAAGTCCTGATAACGAGGCAGTAGCCAAGTCGAGCAACAGCAAGGGTCATTGCAGGACAGCAGAAACACTACGGAGGCAGAAGGAGCCACAGCATGTCGACACAAAGAAATGCAGCAGCGTAGCAGCAGCAGGGCAGCGACAGCAACAACAGCACCCATCACAACAGCAATGCAGTGGTGTCTTCCACGAATTCTTGGTGCAGGCAGTGGATCTGCAAGTTAGTAGCTTTTTTCGTCGCTGGGAAACAGCAGCAGCAGCCAGCCTTCAGCAGCAGGAAATTCAGCAGGATTAGTCGAAGGAGCATCAGCAGAAGCAACAGCCGTACCAGCAGAGAAGGGCCAACAGCAAGAGCAGGCGCAGCCCACAACAGAACAGACAGCAGCTGCAGCAGGTGCACGGCAGCTACAGAAGAAGCAGCCGCACCAGAGGAGAGGAGCATTTCCACAAGCTGCAACACGCATGTAGTTACGTAGCACATGCAGCCACTTGCTTCACTATTAACAGAGAGCCCGGCGTTTCTTGAATACCCCGTAGTGTGTCTCGGCTTGGGGCAACCCGAGAAAGGATCAGCTGCACCGCTGCTACCAGCCAAAGCTTGTGCATTGTTGAAGGAACAATGGCAGTGCGGCTGCAGCAACAGCAGGGGCGGAAAACAAGTGGCAACAGCAGGAGCAGCAGCAACCGCGAAGCAGCAGCAGAAGCCGCAACACGAAAGCCCGACCCGCAGACGAACGGCAGTACCAGCAGCTTAACCTGGGAGGAGCACTAGCAGCAGCTGCTCAGCAGCAGATGAGCAGCAGCAACTGAGCACCAGCAACTGAGCAGCAACAGCAGCAGCAGCAATCCGCCAGAACAGTGCCGTCACGGCCAGAGGATGTCGCCGCCGCACATAGATCTATTTTTTTTTCTGTTCACAGAAGCAGCTGCTCTCTCGACGGAGGGGATACAGAAGACCACTGATTTATGGTGTAAGTACACTGCGGACGGGTTCCCTCCTACTTGTGGCCGGGTGTCTGCGTTCCGGCCGGCCGTCTTCTTGATCCCAGGTCCCTTCCGGTTTGCAGTAGTAGTGCAGCAGGAGAGTTCTTCTCCAGCGGAAGCAAACGAAAGGACGTTAGCAGCGTTCACGCAGACTTAAAGAAATCCAAATGGCGTCGCACTCTCCCGCGTGTCTGTACACCCGAAAATCCACGTCTTTTCTGCTGTTAACAAGACACTGTTGTTTGTGAGCTGATCGTGTAGCTGCGCCTGTTGCCGCTACTGCTGTCGCGGTTGCTTCTGCTGGTCTTGCTGCTGCTGCTGGTCTTGCTGCTGCTGCTGGTCTTGCTGCTGCTGCTGGTCTTGCTGCTGCTGCTGT